>CP139503.1:349714700-349754700 GCA_021014915.2 Artemisia tridentata subsp. tridentata | reverse complement strand
TCATGATCAGCATTCATTATTTCGTAAACCTAATTTAAGGGTATTCAAATGCGCGTAACCAGGATGGTTTAGCTGCGTATTCATGCATTGTCAGTAAGGACACATCATGTAGACTAGAGGAGTCTGCATATCATCAGTATATTAGTTCATGCACGGATATGCATTATTTCAATTTACGTATAGTTATTTATTTAATTAACGTTACCACTCAGTCATTACTACTAACATTATACCCAGTACTCCCGAAAATGATCCTAATATATTTTCCTACTACTTATAATAATATAAAAATTATATTATTAATTTACCCGGTATTTTCTAGTCAGTTGCTATATTTACCGGTATACGCGTATAACCCCGTCGGTTTACGAAATTTCAATTCAATGACTACTTGAGCACCCGATTATTATCAGTAACATGATTTCATAAATTTTACAACGTCGTCACAATTTATTTAGTACCGCTAAACTTTATTTCTGGCTAACTCGGTACCCGGTATCCCCTAAAACTAATAATATCCTACTTAACTCACCAAATCTCTTACACAATCTTACACTAGCCATCCTTTTTCTCCATTTTTCTTCCAAAAATGACGCCCCTCCCATTCCCTAGTCCATCAATTCTTACATGAAACCTTGCCTCAATTAATGTTTATGTGTCATTCATGTTCCTTGAATTATTTCTTTAACCTTTCACTTCACTACACAACTTCAACTAGCAAAAATCAAAAACACTCTCTTCCTCTCCATCATATCCCACGGCCACAACCAAGAACCAAGAGAAAATCCATCATTTTGTGAAGATCAAGACATAATCAAGCTCTAGTTACTATCCTAGTTAGGGTTTTGTGGTAAAAACCCTAAGTTACAACTCATTTTCTCATCAAATCACTCCATAATTTCAAGTAAGCTTCAAGAACATCTTTCTAAACTTTTCATACTTGCATTTTATTGTTGTTCAAGTTATATTAGTAGTTGATCATACAAATATACAAGTTATCTATACCACTTTACTTATTTTTCATCATAAACCTTAGATCTATGGTTTTTATTAACATCTTCATGAGATCCACTATAGTTAGTGATGTTTAGGACCCCATAACACCCTAAGAAGGTGTATGGTAGGATTAGAGTACTTGTGGAGTTGATTTGAAGGTGGTTTGGTTAAGTTTTGAACTAGTCTTGAACCTTAAACATTGATTTTTCAACAATAGAAATAGGTTCTGTCCAAAAATGCAAAGTCTGAAAATTTCGGTAAACCTGGAAATATTTTGGCCTTCATATTCAGAAAGTACTTTCAAAAACGAGAACGTGGGCGCTTGAATCACTAAAAACCGACTTATAACGAAGGAGATATGATTTTTACAAGTTAGACGACGAAAACTAATTTTCTGAAAAATACCTTTCTGTTTTCCGAATTACAAAGGACAAAACGAGGCGGTAGACGTGATCTCGGAGAGCCGAGCTACTGAAAACATGTTAGCTCATGTTATGACGAATCCGTGGATATAAAGAACGTAGAAAACGGGCTTATAACGAGCAAGATACACGCGTTTTATACTCGACGAAACATACACATTTTTACCAGCACTAAAAATGGATAAATATTCCAAGTGTAAACTGTCGTTTTGAGTGACCATGTCGAGAGCCATATTACTCACTGATCGAGTCAGTTTTGGAAAATTTTCATCAATAACTAAAATATAGTACACCCGGCCTAGTTTCTAAATAGACCAGCCGCTTATCAATCGGACAAACAATAATTAAGATATGACCTTTCCAATTTACCCAAAAACTGCCAAGAAATGGCTGAATTGGCTTGACTAGCTAACTTAACGACTACTTACCTTTATGATCGAGACCGATCTGGTCAAAGAGTCAGTTCTACAAGTTGTAGATATTGTTACAAGAATTCCAAAAACACTGAGTTTGATTCCTAACTCCTAACGTACACTGTTTTGCGACTAGCTTTGCGAGGCTACTTAGTCATTTTTATAACCTTGAGAAAAATACTAAATTGCGACGAAAACATTACATTAACCAATAAAACACCGAACAAGGATCGTGGAGTACCGTTTCAACATATTTTCACGAAAAATAGTTTATGACTTAACGAGATGTCAAAAATGTATTTTTCGACGATAAAACGATATTTTCAAAGTTCCCGAGTGGTATCGATAACATACGTGTTTGCATGTGTAGCATCATTTCATTTGCTTATATTAGATCATATCATTCATAATAGGTCGCGGCTAGAGTCCGAGCCTCATTTCAGCATATTCATATTTGTCATTGTAGCTATCGCACCAGGTGAGTTTTCATAGCCCCTCCTTTTATACGTTTTATAATCGTTTTGGGGGAGAATACATGCTCGTTTTCATCTATATGTATACTTGATTTACCTGAATTTGCCACTTGTTTAGTCAAACCATTATTTGCTCTACTTATGAAATAGTTATTCATTCGAATGTATTGTATATTCACTTGTATCACACTTAACTCTTTTACTCATGGACCACAAGCACTTTAAATGATTATGCCTGCTTAACCGAATGAACTGGCTCCACTAATATGTACATACATGACAAAATGAACGGGTCACATAACCGGATGTACTGGTAACATGGCAGAATGAATGGGTCACATGACAGAATGAACTGGTCACATAACCAAATGAATTGGTCGTGTAAACGAATGTATTGATCGAACTAAATGTATTTTAAATATTGGTCCACATATTACTTTATTCATTTAAACCAAATCATATTTGGCAGTGGGTTGTAAACATACAGGTTACAAGTCTTGTATGGGCGGGACTTGGGACTGAGTGGATTTACAATGCTTTTGCTGGGAAACCTTCGTTCAAACGCATTACATTTTTCACTAAACTCTATGAACTCACCAACCTCGTGTTGAGACTTTTAGCATGTATTTTAAGGTATTAAGCATTAGCACGCTACTGGAGGCTTTTGGCAGGGCATGGCATGGTCATAGAAGACTCTGATAAACATTTGAGACCGTTTTACTTATTTTAAAGGGCCTATTTCCGCACTACTTTTAACAATGTAAATTCAACACTTTTGTTAAACAATTTTATTCTAAATGGTTGAGATGAAAACCGTTCCTTGCACTTGTTTTGTGATACCAATTGAGTTACACCCCAGCGACATGTATGCTTCCGCTGGACCTGATTTTGGGGGTGTGACAATAGTAGTCCCTCAAGTTCCATTCTTTCTACTTTGGCCACAACTAACTTATAACACATTTAATACTAGACAACATTAGCCCTTAAAGTCTATTTCCCTTATAGTTGTTCCACAAAATACTTTCCATAACCATATGACACATTCTTTGACTATCACTTTGACCATCGGGTTGACTGGCCAATCACGAAAGGCCTTTATCCATTGCATCTAGGGTGGGGTCCAAGTACCCGGGAAACTGGTCTAACAATTCTACCCCTCTTATTTAGATTTCGTCCTCGAAATCTCTCGTCTAATGCTATCCACAACTATATCACAACGTATACTTGCCCTTATTCTCATGCTCTCTAGGCCATTACTTTGCAACTATCTAAAAGATCTTGCAAATTCTAAACTTACTATACATAATCATTACTCAAATTCCACTATAAACTACACTTCTCATCACAAGCTTATCTAAAATTTCCAACAATGAGGACTAGTCATATGGAAATTTTACTATTTTGACTTTATAAAAGTCAAACTTCAACACTATTTCCACGTCAATCACCAAATGCTCTAACATGACTAAAAGCCATATACCGGTCAATTTCGCATTCTACATAATGCCAACACTTTTCTACTTCAAAAGCCGGTAACTTATTCCAATTTTATATCAAGTACCATCTAAATGGCACTTTCAAAATCTGTCTCACGCATTACTTAAGCAATCTTTCTTGCCAAACCTTGGGAATACTTACCCATTATCTTATCATCTTAATGCGCAAACTCATTCTAGGCGTCTATCTTAAGGTTCACACATGACCTTAACGCCGCTATAAGTTTTTATTCATATCTATCTTTTCTTATGATGTCTAACCTATTTTATTTTTCACTATCTCATGTCACTACCCGTACTCATGTCATATCGGCTACACATAAGTCCACTCATTTATAACTCTTTATTTACATAAAAAGGCGTCCTAATCTATGTAAGTAAGGAATTATAAACTTATGGTTCGGCGATTTACAATTCTTCATTTAAATGAAAAGGCGTCCCAATCCATTTAAATCAAGAAACCATAAACCATCCTACATATACGTTTCCGACACAACAATCATACTTACTTTACTTTCCATCTTTTGTAGCCTTGGATCCAATCTCACTAACTTTCCATCCATGCCATAAAGGCAAGCTATCATCCATGCCATAAAGGCAAGCTGGGCTATCCCGAAGGATACCACCTTTAACATTCATCCCGAAGGATCATTACCATATGCCAATGATGTAGGCAAACCATGCCGGTGAAGGCAAGCTATACAATCATACCATGAAGGCAAACTATACATCATGCCATAAAAGGCAAGCTGGGCTATCCCAAAGGATACCATACTATATCACATGCCCTAAAGGCAAGCTAGGCTATCCCGAGGATACCACCTTTAACATTCATCCCGAAGGATCATTAACATATGCCAAGGATGTAGGCAAACCATGCCGGTGAAGGCAAACTATACAATCATGCCATGAAGGCAAACTATACATCATGCCATAAAAGGCAAGTTGGGCTATCCCGAAGGATACCATACTATATCACATGCCCTAAAGGCAAGCTGGGCTATCCCGAAGGATACCATACTATAACACATGGCTATCCCGAAGGATACCATACTATAACACATGGCTATCCCGAAGGATACCATACTATAACACATGGCTATCCCGAAGGATACCATAACTAGAGCATTGGATCCAAGCTATATTTACCTTGTCATCTTTACTCATTTTATCTTTCATGTACTTTTACTATTAAGTACAAACTATCATTTTCTCAATTCTCATTGCCTTAAGCAATCTCAACATTCAATACCATGTTTACTTTCATCTATACAAGTTTCTATATAACACTTGCCCATTTATTATATTTGCATTCTCACAATGCAACTTATCATTCTTCCGTCAACCCCAAGTTGACTCACACATTCACTATATGCCATCTTTATTTTAGACAAGTTCTATATAATGCTTGTCCATTACAATTTACACATTTTCTATGTGTTCTTACAACACACTTTTACTAATACCCGTCAACCCTTTGTTGACCATATACTCAACTTTTACACATATAAACCTTACATAGGTTTATTCTATAGCACTCTCATTAATCTCATTACACACATTCCAATATATTAACATGATTATATTCATGTTTTACAATTCTTTCTAGCGCACTTCATATCACTTATGACTTCTAGCGCAATCTATATCTCATTCATCACTTCTACTCATCACGCTTAACTATTTATTACTAGCACGTTTTACTTATCATGTTTTATATGCAACATGATCTCATCACGTTTTAACTATACACTTTAACTTTCTCATTTTAGTTACTCATATAAGAATTCTTGCCTTTAAGCATCATATCATTATCATGCTTACTTTATCTCAAGTTTTCAAAGCATCTATACTTTATCAAACTCTTACCATACTTATCTTTTCTTATTTCACATGCCAAAATATTCTTTCAACTTTCTTTCGATACTAAGTCATCACATAAAATGCATTCCCATGCATCTATCTCAACTCTTACACTTCTATGCATTCACGCTATCAAGTACAATTACATTCCACTTAGACATATATCCAACTACCATAGACTTAACATCGCATAAACGATAACACTTAACTCACGCAGTCTATGGTTCTTTCATCAAAATGCTCAATCATTCTATGCCTAAGTATTCACTTTCCAATTAGCCGCGAGTGCTAATCTACCTTATAACTAAGGAATCATAAAACTTTAATTCACCTACCAACCCATCTCTAATACCACTTGTCATTCCTACTCGCATTCATCACAATAACTCTATCATACATACACATAATCTCAATACAATCACCGGCACCAACCGAGGTGCTCCGCCAACTAATCATTCAAACACTTCAAGTCCTCCACGGACTTCTATCACATACACAATAACACATAAAACACGTTCATCACTTATTAACTTTAAGCTCATCTATCACGGAACATAATCCATCTCATACTTAACGACTACTTCCCGCATCACTAGCACTTACGTTCAAAGCTTCTACGAGTGGTTTAAGACTAGGCAACCTATAGTGGAAACCTAATTCACTTAAACCGAAGCTCTGATACCAAGTTGTAACACCCCGTGCCCGCTTAGACCAAAATTTAAAACTTTTTACACGGGAATACTTGAACTAAAATTGACCTTCTGTTACTCTTTTACAATCTGACAGAAACCTATAAACTTACAAACCATGAGACTATTTTTAAATGAAACTAGACTCAATTACCTTCAAAACGACGGGTGGCACGACCCGTGATGACATACAGATTAAAAGCTATAATTTTTCAAAGACTGAAGAAAATCTGCCACAACCCACATGCACAATCACGGGTTTTGCACCCAAAACCCGTTTTGACCCATTTACACTACAAATCACTTATAACACTTCATTTGCCCACCAAACTAGACCAACGTCATTACTTTAACATACAAAACATGTTCCAATGATATTTGACCCGTCTACAACCCAAAATGGGTATATTTACAACTAAACCAAACGCCTCTTAAACTTTACTCATAAACACTTATGACACACTTAGACACAACGGTTGACCACCAAATCGATAGGACAGCCTTAATGTATAACTTGCCACACGGCTACACTTTACAAGACATTACTTGACTCACGGGGGTACGAACTTTACACTTGAGCTCGGTATACTACCTAAGCTCCTAAACGTATATTACCTTTATTCTCGCATATCCAAATCCTTATTCCACGATTCCAAGCCATCCATATAAACATGTCAACCTACAAAACGGTTAGACAACTAAACCGTAAGCACAAAGGCTTAGTAAGTAACTAGATAAACATATGAATAACACGTTAATCCACATATATGCAACATGAATACCTCAACCATTAAGCACATATGGTTATAGTCACATTAAGCACATAAACATCACAACATACCTTAACCATTCCATACTCATATTCTATCATTTGAATTGGCTAACTAGGCAATTCACCTATCAAGGCCACACTCACTAATTCAAAGCTATCAACTATAACCTTCATACTCATAATCACATAATATGCAAACAATCATATTAAACACATATCAATCAAGTTACTTACCTTAGTCCAAGCTAATCAATATCAAGGACATCATCATCACTATCATCCAATATCATCATTAATCTTCATCATCTCTTATCCTTAAGATAGAACCTATTAAAACACATAACATAATAACTATAAGGGTGGAGGGAGTGGTTTCACCTATCCCTCCCTTCACCAAATTTTCACATCATAAATACCCAATAAAAACCTTCCAACTCACACTTCACCAATTCACCCCAATTTTCACCAATTTGGTGGCATTGGTTTCACCTAATCACCTAATTGCCACATCACCTTTTCTTTTCTATTTATTTTTAATACATAACATCCCACAAAAACTATATAAAATTAAAAACATAACATTTTATTAATAAAAATCTTTAAATAAAAGTACATAGATAAAAGTAAAAGAGGCATGAGAGTGTGAAGATGGTACTCGTACTCCTCCTAGTCTATCACCTAATAAATCTGACATTTATTTTTTATTATTATTATTATTTTTTAATTATTTAATTAATATTTTGATGATTTGATTTCAGTATATATCTTTCTCACACTTAAAAACACATACAAAACACACACTTACCTTTAAAAATAGACCGTTGGTGTGGGCCAATTCTTCTCCTTTCTCAATCGGCAATAGTCACTGAAAATCTGGTTTGCCGAGCTTCACCGATAAGGTGGCGGCGGTGTTACCGCCTAACCACAGCTTCCCCGATGGGTTTGCCGAGCCCACTCTCTCCAGCCTAACAATGGTTACCACAACTTAGCTCACCTCTTAACACTTCTAATTATCATATCATCATATATTGATCATATGATAATTATTCCTTAAGATTATTATCTTATTTTCAATACAACTTATTCCATAATCATGTAACATCTTTAAATAGCTTATAAACATCTTTACCCAATTTCCCTTAATTAGAGTACATGAACCCTAATTCAAAATTGAGGGAAAAGCACTTACTTATATTGGGATTAACCAAATTAAGGGCTCTTAATGATTGGAACACTTGAAGATTGCTTGAATTAGCTCAATTGATGGAACAATAATATTTTCCCTCCTCTTTTTCCTGTATAAACCGACTCCAAATGTTATCCAACTCTTTTTCCAGGTTTTTCCAAGGTTTCTTCATATGTAGGAAATCATTTTGGCTCTTAGGCAATAATAGTCCCTCAAGTTCCATTCTTTCTACTTTGGCCACAACTAACTTATAACACATTTAATACTAGACAACATTAGCCCTTAAAGTCTATTTCCCTTCTAGTTGTGCCACATAATACTTTCCATAACCATATAACACATTCTTTGACTATCACTTTGACCATCGGGTTGACTGGCCAATCACAAAAGGCCTTTATCCATTTCATCAAGGGTGGGGTCCAAGTACCCGGGAAACGGGTCTAACACTTTCGCCGCATGCTTTGATGTATATGTGTTTATGTTTATATAATTATTATGATTTACGTATTCCAACACCTTTGTCTTCCTCGTTTCTTGCTCCATAACATCTGGAATGGTGACGGTGGTGGTAGCTGTTAAAGGTGATGATGATGGCGGCTGGAACCCTAGAGAGGGATGTGAGTAGGTGATAAGATTTGTGTTGGGGACTTGTGATGCCCCATGGTTATACGAATGGGATAAAAAGGCAGCAAGGAAGAAAGTTTACAACCTGCTTTTGAGGTCAAAGTCTTGTGAAGGTATGTTTACAGCTGAAGTCCCATTCCATTAAAGAACTTTAGGCTGGGCACAGTATGTGACCAAAGCGACCTGGGTCACCGGCTGCCACGTCAGCTTTCTCTCTCCGGCGACCAGAAGCGACCGACCTGAGGTCAAAGTCTTGTGAAGGTATTTTTTTTAATCAAACATTTAAAATGAACTTAAAATTCCTTAATAATAAAAACATGATGAAGCGAAAAGTGTACCGCTTTTAAGGGGTCATTTAAGCCCTAAATCGTATTTATTTGATCAAATATTGCCCTAAATCGTTCCTTTTATCATTTTAGGTACTTTTGAGGAGAAATCTGGAAAAGGAAGCATTTTGGACGTTTTTGGAGCATAAAAGTGAAGAAAACGACAAAGTCTCAAAATCATGCTAAAAGTTACCTTTGACGGCGTCAGGATTATCCCTGGACGGCGTCATGGCTTGGCAAGAAAAGGTGGATGTGAAATTTACTCATGATAAGCCAGAGAAATTTGCATGGGAATTCTGACGGCGTCACCCTTTAATCTGATCAAGGTCGTCACGGCTTAATTTAAAGAGGGACGGCGTCACCCCTAATTCTGACGGCGTCAAGCCTTGATAAGCCAGAACGGATTTTGGAGAGCTAAAGAGGGACGGCGTCAAGAAGGTCATCCGGGAACCCTAAAAGCGGCGAGGTGACGGCGTCACACTCCATAACGTGACGCCGTCAGATCTGAAAGTCTATATATAGTTTTGCAATTTTTTGTCATTAGGGTGGAACTTATTGGGGAACTTTGTGTGTAAAAACCCTAAGACGAATTTGGCAGCTTTTTCAAGGCTTTTTGCCTTGAGATCTTCCATGTTACATTGAAGATAAGTTATCAATTAATCATTCAATATGTCTATGTGTTGTTTGATTTCATCTTGTTCTTGTCTTTTGTTTAACATGCTAGGCTAGATTTATCTTGTGTTTGCTTAGATCTAATGAAACCTAGCTATTGATTATTGGTTATTAGTGTGTTGTTAGTTGTATTGGATGATTGTTCATCTATGTTAGGCTTAAGAAAACTGGCTAACTTCCTATTCGGTAACTTGCTTGAACGTCTTAAGAAACATGAACCAATGCGTACTAAAGGTTTTTATGGTTGTATTTAATGCACAAGCGAATTCTAGTGATCCCATGTTAGGAGCTTCCTAGCCGGCTCGACATAGGAGTGAAGTAGGAGCTTGTAGAGTTGGGGAAGTACGTACGCCACCCCACGAATGGTATTAAGGAATACACCCGTCATCCACGCAACTAATACACACTAATCAACTGGTAAAAGATAGTTAGGGAGTAAGGAAATCTAAGTAAACACATTTCTCTCCACATAAGTTTTCACCAACCTTTTCATTTTTGTTATTTTATTTTATTTGCATTCGTAGTTATTTGGGTTAGTTGACTAGCAACTAATTCCGCCCACTCTTTCAAACCCGAGATTTTACTTGCTTTCATAAAATTATAAAAACATAAAAAGAATCTTCTCTCACCCTTAGACCTATTAGAGTAGTTTTTCATACCTAACGAACACTATTCCCTGTGGAGAACGATCAATCCCCCGTACTTACCACTACACTATACTACATCGGTCAGGTACACTGCCTGGTGGGGTTGTAAGCCTCTTGAGATCCCTCGAGAGGTAAAACCTGTTGTAAGGTTGCAAAACCACGCATCAAGTTTTTGGCGCCGCTGCCGGGGAATAGTTATTGTTTAGGTTGAATTTTTATTTTATAGGTCTACTCATTAGATTCCCTTCTAGTGAGATTTTTTATTTTATTTTTCTAGGTTTTCTTTAGTCTATCTTTTTTTCTTCGTTTCTTTGTTCGTAACCATTACCATCCGACATCATGGAAGGTGGTAATATCCTTGATCCCAACATCCCACCACCACAACAACCACCACCACCTCCTAGAGCCCGTACTTTAGGAGAGTACTCCCGTCCTAGCCACCATGGCTATCGAAACACCATTGAGCTCACTCAAGGAGCCAATATCACACCCTTGCGATCCGACACCATCCGGTTGGTGCAAAGCGGATGCGCATTCCATGGACTTCTTTCTGAAGATCCTAATCAACATCTCAAGGACTTTCTCAAAATTGTTGATTCTATAGACCTTGATGTTGCCACTCGAGAGACGACCCGACTGCGTCTCTTCCAATTCTCTCTACGGGACCAAGCTAGTCAATGGCTAGAGCGTCAACCCGCAGGATCCATCACCTCTTGGGATGATCTCACCACTCGTTTCCTTGCTCAGTTTTTCCCACCGGGAAAAACTAACAAGCTAAGGAAGGATATCTTGACGTTTGAACAACGTCGAGGCGAAACCCTCTACGGGGCATGGATTCGATTCAAGGACTTACTCCAAAAAGTCCCTCATCATGGCATAAATCTATGGCTTCAAATCCAAATCTTCTATGACCATGTTGATTACCACACCAAGCGTGCCATCGATCGAGCCGCCGGGGGCAGATTGCGCGACAAAAGCGCCGAGGAATCATGGGAGATCATTGATGAGCTTGCATCCGACGATGATGAATTGTGGCAAGTTTCCCACGACGTACGCTCGGCGGTCAAGACATATTCATCACCCGATACAGCCAATCAAATCACTGAGGAAAGCGTAAGTGAACTTGAGAAAAGGGTTGCATATCTTATGGAAAAGCAAAAGAGACCCTTAAGTCCACAAAAAGCAACAATTAACTCGGTCTCAAGCGTTAAGCAAATACCATTATCCGAATCACCCCGTAGGGAAAATACTAAACCCTTCCATAAGCACGCTCAACCCAACTCCCCACCTCAGGAACTTAGTCCAACATTCGAAGCTCGAATGAGAGAATACATGTCAAAACACTCCGAACGGTTAGCGAAATTTGAGGAAGCCGTCTACAAACAGAAGGAGGAAATGGAAGAGAAGATGGCGGAGATGATGAACCTTTTGAAAGAATACACAAATACAAAAGCTCCTAAAAATGTGCTAGTGCGAAAAGATGTTGAAGTTCCCAACACTAAATGTGTTAATGCCGTCTCCGTCGTCCAAGAGGGCGAAAATGATGGAAGAGAGAAGTTGATAACTATGGAAGTTAACAAAATTGACCTCGTCCCACTTAATGACGGAAACACCAATGCCTACACATGCGATTCCGACAAGGGAAAGGAGGCGCCCACTGAGGAGCGCCAATTGGAAGAACCACCAAAGTCACAACAAGTGAGGCATTACTTGAAGCACGAAATAAACAAGGAAACCATAAACGATTGGGTGGGAAACTATCGACGTACTCATCTACCCAACAAGGAGTCCAAGAGGATGGAACCGGATGATGAATCCGACACATTACCCGGGGGCAATTGTATGAGTGCCTCATAAGACAAAAGTTAGTGGAAAAGCAGGAATTCTACGGGGTCTTCGAAATACCATGCAGCATTGGAAAACTCAAGTATCTGGATGCGGTAGCTGACCAAGGTTCCGACGTAAATTTGATGCCTTTATCCGTTTATGTCCAGTTAACCGACGAACTGCCATCCATCACCCGTACTAAACTCTCCTTTGCAAAACATTCTTATGAGTACCCGTTAGGAATTGCGGAAGATGTGTTGGTCAACGTTGCCGGATTCCTGTATCCGGTCGACTTCATGATTATTGAAAGAAATGACATGAATATGCCAATAATCCTTGGGGCACCCTTTCTCGCGACCACTAGGGCACAAATCAATTACGAAAAAAGTACCATCCAAATGAAGAAGGGGAAGAAAACGATAAACTTCCCAACGATCCCACGTCATATACGAGATGTTGCTCTACAAAAGAAGATGGAGGCTAACCCCAATGTAATCCGTGGTAATGTTCGAGAGAAAATCCTTGCATGGGAGGCAAGGATTAAGAATTACAATGAAAATGAGATTAGAGAATGTAAGGGCGGAAATGACGATTATATTGAGGCTGATGAGCAAACCAATAACCCCGCTGAATTTACAAAAGGAGACTCAGTGCTCCTAAGGCATTCAGAAACAAAAGCACCTACTGATGAACCAAGTCCCTGGTGGTACGGACCATTCACAATTAAAAGTCTACACCAAGATGGGGTAATAAGCTTGACCAGCAAGGGAGGAGGTGAAGTGACTGCGAATGTCGAGCGATTGAGACACCACCACCCTGATAACAAGGATTATATCTATCAGGGATACGTCATTATGAATGATGGAATCACGTAATGTACGTGACTTTGAGTCTAGCTACAAGACTCGTTAATAAAGAAAAGCGCTTCTTGGGAGGCAACCCAAGTTTTATTTGCTTTGTGTGTTCATTTGTTTGTTTGTTTGTTTTTATTTATTTCCGTATGTGTGTTTAATTTTTATTCTTATTGATTCATGTTCAAAAGTAAATTGTGAAAATGCTTTATGTTGTTTTTAACTTCGTCTTAACTACATATAAAGGTATTTTGCAAAAGTTAAGTGTAAGGGAAATCTAAATCGGTTTATTAGAGAACAAATGAACATGAATCATAATAATATTAAATTAACATACATATTAGTATTTGTTTGAGTCAAATGCTTGTATCGAGTCATAATGATGTTTTGCAGGAATTCCAGGAAGTAAGGTATAGGTTTTTCCAAAATTTTTTCCGGAAACGTAATATGAGAATTCTGTCAGATCATATCTGACGGCGTCAGGCTTTACAACCTGACGGCGTCAGGTTTAATTTTCTGAAAATTTTTGAAAGTTTTGTTTTCATAAAAAGTTTTTATTAAATCTCTAACTTATAATCTCCAGGAATCTGCAAAATTATCATTCCACAAGCATTATATCCTTATATATAGATTTATCCCGCCGATGTTATGCAGGTTTTCGTGTTTGTTTTCTCAGGTTTAACAGGTTATTTTGGACAAGGAAATGTATGTGGAATCAAGCTTTTGGCGATGCATTAGTCATGGAGCTTCAACATTACTTTGGAAGAAGATCTAACCGTGTTACTTCATTATCCACCGAGCGAATCAGGGGAGTATTTGATTTCATTCTTTTACTTTATGCTTTTACATCTTGTTATTTGAACATTGGGGAAAATGTTCATCTTAAGTGTAAGGGGGGGGGGGGTAAAAGTACGATTAGAGAATGCTATTACGCTTGATTTTTGTTTGTTTAATAGTAGGTGTGTAATAAAACTGAGATAAATACCTGTTAGGGCAATTTTAGTGCCAAATTTAAAATTTTTTACAACATATAGGAGTGAAACTTTGATCTTAATGAGCGTCTCACGGATAGGAGTTATATGACTAGCACAAAAACCGTACCACTAAAAAATTTTCCACCCCCAAATATGTGAGGTTCGCCCCTAGAATTGGTAGGAAAAGCATTTATGCTATGATGTGTGTACCGGTAGCACTTAGATTCTAGA
The DNA here is from genome assembly GCA_021014915.2 of Artemisia tridentata subsp. tridentata. NCBI lineage: Eukaryota > Viridiplantae > Streptophyta > Magnoliopsida > Asterales > Asteraceae > Artemisia > Artemisia tridentata. Next base: position 349,740,238 of record CP139503.1, on the reverse strand, counting down.
ACTTGCGTTAGGACCATTCCGAAGCCACAAGTGAGACTACATTCGTGTAGTTAGATTTACTACATGATAAGAGGCATTAGGATTAACCCATTGTTTTACACCTGTGTTTTTGTTATAATTACTTTGGCTACATTGGTCAAGTAATTCCCCCACACCCTTTGCGTTGTACTCATTTTTAGTACACGATACCCCTAGTACACCCCTCAGAGCCTATCTTTTCATTTCGACCTTTAAGCATTTTACTTAAAGGAAGAATTTGTTTACACCCCACTTAAATGTACACCCAAATCGCCTTAGCCTACCTTGTATGCACTCATTTTTAGTGCTTTATTGTGACAACATTTGTGTAAACCCAAGTTAATTATCTAGTTGATTACATGGTTGCTAAGTCGAGTCATATCTTTGTACATATTGTTTTGGACGATTGGGACTCATGGGTAAAGTACTAGTGTAATGGAGTAATGGGGAAGAACATCATTTATTACCCCCATATGTGCTAAATATTTTAAAAGTACTCCAAGTTTTTCAATTATCTTAATTCGAGTCATTAGAATAGTTTTTTGTAAAGTTATGTAAAAGTTCAAGTGTAAGGGGAATGCATCGCCCCTTTTGATGTATTATTTTGGATGGTAGGGCAAAAGTGTATGAAAAAAAAAAAAAAAAAAAAAAAAAAAATCAAGAAAAATACAAAAAAATGAGAAAAAGAAAAATAGAAAAAACATACGGACTACCATCCCGTTTCATTTTATGTTTGTTTTATGTTTTTGTTATTTTCTTTCATTAGCTTAAATCGAGTCGAGTCTTGGCTTAGCAACATTGTATAGTACATGTAATTGATCAAGATCTTTAACTCGCCACCAGTAAAATATCATTTATCCAACAAAACCGTGTTTTCCTTTTCCCTACACCTAACGTTATAACCCATTTAAAAGCCCTCTTTGATAGTTTATCTTTGGTGCTTACGCCTAGTGGAGGAGGTTTTCGATCCTTTCCCAAGCCTATGGTAATCTATTTGCTATGACAGGTAGTGAGAGATATTATCCGTTTTCATTTTTTGAGATTTATTTTGATGACACTTGAGAGATGTGAGTATCTAAACACTACTTGTGAGGTGCTAGTTTGTAATCTCCGTGCTTATTATGATTAAAGTGGAACGAATATTTGTTGTAATTACTTTTATGTTAGCATTAAATAACCCCTAACTTGTATTTTGATTAGAATAAGAGCGCATTTGCTTGAGGACAAGCAAATCTTAAGTGTAAGGGTATTTGATGAAGCGAAAAGTGTACCGCTTTTAAGGGGTCATTTAAGCCCTAAATCGTATTTATTTGATCAAATATTGCCCTAAATCGTTCCTTTTGTCATTTTAGGTACTTTTGAGGAGAAATCTGGAAAAGGAAGCATTTTGGACGTTTTTGGAGCATAAAAGTGAAGAAAACGACAAAGTCTCAAAATCATGCTAAAAGTTACCTTTGACGGCGTCAGGATTATCCCTGGACGGCGTCATGGCTTGGCAAGAAAAGGTGGATGTGAAATTTACTCATGATAAGCCAGAGAAATTTGCATGGGAATTCTGACGGCGTCACCCTTTAATCTGATCAAGGTCGTCACGGCTTAATTTAAAAAGGGACGGCGTCACCCCTAATTCTGACGGCGTCAAGCCTTGATAAGCCAGAACGGATTTTGGAGAGCTAAAGAGGGACGGCGTCAAGAAGGTCATCCGGGAACCCTAAAAGCGGCGAGGTGACGACGTCACACTCCATAACGTGACGCCGTCAGATCTGAAAGTCTATATATAGTTTTGCAATTTTTTGTCATTAGGGTGGAACTTATTGGGGAACTTTGTGTGTAAAAACCCTAAGACGAATTTGGCAGCTTTTTCAAGGCTTTTTGCCTTGAGATCTTCCATGTTACATTGAAGATAAGTTATCAATTAATCATTCAATATGTCTATGTGTTGTTTGATTCTATCTTGTTCTTGTCTTTTGTTTAACATGCTAGGCTAGATTTATCTTGTGTTTGCTTAGATCTAATGAAACCTAGCTATTGATTATTGGTTATTAGTGTGTTGTTAGTTGTATTGGATGATTGTTCATCTATGTTAGGCTTAAGAAAACTGGCTAACTTCCTATTCGGTAACTTGCTTGAACGTCTTAAGAAACATGAACCAATGCGTACTAAAGGTTTTTATGGTTGTATTTAATGCACAAGCGAATTCTAGTGATCCCATGTTAGGAGCTTCCTAGCCGGCTCGACATAGGAGTGAAGTAGGAGCTTGTAGAGTTGGGGAAGTACGTACGCCACCCCACGAATGGTATTAAGGAATAACACCCGTCATCCACGCAACTAATACACACTAATCAACCGGTAAAAGATAGTTAGGGAGTAAGGAAATCTAAGTAAACACATTTCTCTCCACATAAGTTTTCACCAACCTTTTCATTTTTGTTATTTTATTTTATTTGCATTCGTAGTTATTTGGGTTAGTTGACTAGCAACTAATTCCGCCCACTCTTTCAAACCCGAGATTTTACTTGCTTTCATAAAATTATAAAAACATAAAAAGAATCTTCTCTCACCCTTAGACCTATTAGAGTAGTTTTTCATACCTAACGAACACTATTCCCCGTGGAGAACGATCAATCCCCCGTACTTACCACTACACTATACTACATCGGTCAGGTACACTGCCTGGTGGGGTTGTAAGCCTCTTGAGATCCCTCGAGAGGTAAAACCTGTTGTAAGGTTGCAAAACCACGCATCAAAACATTACAATAATGAATTAAAAAGTTTTTTTTTTTTTTAATTGTGTTTGAAATTGTGTGTTTGAGTTGGGTATTTAAAAGATTAAAAAAGTTCTTTTTTTTTTTTTTTTTTTTTTTTTTTACAACCGTTTGTTTGGAATGTGGAATATTGGAAAAATTCGGTTGATTCAACAATCGACTTTCGAATTCACAAGCGACCGACCGAGTTGTTGCATCCCAAGCGACCGAATAAATAATCGGTCGGTTTTGTTGCTCCCATCCGACCGACCGACTTGTTCAGGTGGGTTGCGAGTAGCCTTGGATAATCTCGTGACCTTGTTTGGGAAGAAAAGAAGCTGATTGACGGTGGTTTGGGAAGAAGAGAAGCTGATTGATGGTGATTGATGATAGCAGCTATGTGTTGGGGAAGAGCAAAAAGAAAGACCAGGGAGGAAGAGTTAAAAAGAAAAAGTATAGATGATGTATGTGGACTAGTTTAAGGGTAGGGGGATTTATTATATGTTGGAGTGTAAATTGTGTACCCCGTGTCCCGTTGAGCTAATTGTTAAACGTGATCCCTCGGTTTGGTAAAAATACGAGAAATGCATTTTTGAAAAACGTTCTTATAAAAGTGGTTTAAAACAAGGTCATTGACTCCGAAAATTAATTATAAAATTTAAGCCATTACTTTTGTGGTGTCGGTACGCGTGTGGTGTCGCGTTTTTCAGAAAAGCGAGATGATTTCTCGGTTTTGTAAATAAATTGCCAGTAAATGTCAGGAAGTGATTAATTTGCTTTTCTTGATAATACCATACAAACTGTTTTCGATTATTCCACAGACCATATCGCGGTCACCCTACAAATGTTTTATTGCTACTTTATGAAATCAAAATTTCGACCTTACAACTATTTTGTAAACAACGAATGGTTCTCGTTCTATAAACTGTTTTACAAATCATTTCACAAGTTAATATTAATAAACCGATTTGTTGTCTTACTACTGTATCACAAGACTGAACTATAATTTTGCTACAAATTGCAAATAATAAAGTATTGGTTCAGAAGGACCACCAAAATGAGTTTACTTTGAAATTCTATCCAATTAGCCAACAGCATTTAAGTCAGTGGGCCTAGCTCACTTGGCACAAGGCGATGAAGATAAGAATTTGTGCAAATGGCACAGGTTCGAGTCTGAGCCTGATCCCGGTTTTAATCCGGTCGTTACTCCAGCGAGAAATCGTGTGGAGGCGGTACGGTTTCCGGGCGGACGCCGATCACAGTCCCTACTACATCAGCGTGGGCCCGGTTAAGACAATATAGCCTGGGTATGTAGAGGACGAGGGCCTGCCGATTAGGCGGGTGCGACTCTAATACAAAAACTGAAAGTCGCCGTTCAAAAAAAAAAAGCCAACAGCATTTAAGTCTTCTTAGACATTTCTACAAAGTTTTTGGTCCACAAACACACACAGTTACATCCAATTAGGCAACAGCATTTAAGTCTTCTTAGACATTTATACAAAGTTTTGGGTCCACAAACTCACACAGTTACATCCAATTAGGCAACAGCATTTAAGTCTTCATAGACATTTCTACAAAGTTTTTGGTCCACAAACTCACACAGTTACATCCAATTGACGCGCTTAGACATTTATTCACTGCATTGAGCTCTTCTATTGGTTTGATTTAGTCTTTGGAATGAATCATCCAAAAATAGTTTTCATTATTGTTTAAAGATTACTTTGAACCACATATTTTCATAGAAAGATTCTTTTTCATCGCTATAAAAACTTAGAATATTGTATCAATCGACAAGAAATTAAAGTTCAGAGCCTATCAATTTTGAAAGACTTGTACAACCCAAGTGATATGTTAATAAATGAAACAAGTTTTGGTATATATATGTGTCGCAAGTATGAATGTTTATAGCAATTAAAACACAATGGGTTCTTCAAAACAGTTCGGTATCTTTTTCCTTTTCTTTTTTTTTTCCACCACTTTTGCTTCTTCGGCTTCTTTGAATAATAGTCATAAATGCTCTGAAAAACAGAGTGAAGCTTTGCTTCTCTTTAAACATAACCTTTCATCCATCAATTACACAAACAATCCCGTAACAGATTACTACTGTCATGATTGGCTTGGTTCTGATTATCATCCAATAATGATGAGCTGGAACACAAATTCAGATTGCTGTCAGTGGAATGGAGTTACTTGTGACCGCTCCAGCGGTGACGTAATCGGCATCGACGTTAGCTGCGGAAGGCTAAAAGGTACCCTCCATCCTAACAGCTCCCTCTTCAACCTTCCTCGTCTCCAAACACTCAACCTTGCTTTCAATGATTTTGGTCCCCAAATTCCACGTGAAATTGGAAGGTTTTCAAATAGTCTTTCACATCTCAACTTCTCCAATTGTGGGTTTTCTGGCCAATGTTGGTCTAATTCACTGCTTCGAGCCTATGGGCAGTTGAAGAGCCAATGGGAAGTTGAACAGACACCAAGCATGTGGGTCAACCCAAGTTGTAATCAAATTAGGATTCTGTATTTACAGTCGGTTTAGGATTATATTATGGAATTCGAATTGTACTTGGAGAAGGATTGGTAAGCATGTATCAACCCCTATATAATCATAACCTGCCGAGCCTGTGGTAGTGTGTGAGATCATAAAAGTTTTGAGCTTATTTTCTTTGTTAATTGGAAAGCGTATTCCAGTTATTGTGCGTGTTCTTTTCCAGTTTGTTTGTGCGATTGATTCTGTGATTTCCAGACCTGTGAACTAGAGCCAAGTCCCACCGGATATCACACTCCTTCATAAATTGGTCTCTCTTGATCTCTCCTCTTATGGTTTTCTTGAATATGTTAATATAATTTCTTCTTTGAAATTAGTAAATCCTCCCTACACTGGATTGAAAGGAAAATTACCTCATTACATTTTCAATCTTCATTCTTTGGAAACACTCGACTTAGGAGGTAACGATTTCACAGGCGGCATCCCTTCGGAAATACCAGTTAACTTAACACACCTTACTTTATCTGAGATTATCATATAACAGACTTAATGGGACATTGCCATCTTTACTTCCCCCTCTTTACAATATATCTATATAACAAAAAATATGTTCAGTGGAAATTTACCGTTTGAGTCATGTGCTTCTCCATCATTAAAAGCGTTTTGCGTCAGTAACAGTTAGCTGGACATATTGATGTGCAAACATTTCGAAAACTTACCAACCTCTCTGTTCTACAACTTTCTAATAATAATTTTATTGGTGAATGGGAGGTGGACACATTGTTAACAAGCCTCAGAAACCTTGAAGATCTCGATCTCTCATACAACAGTTTCTCTGTTACAACGAAGAATGCCAATCATTATGTCAACCCTGGTTTTAGGTACTTAGAATTGGCCTCTTGCAAGCTGAAGGTGTTTCCAAATTCATTTCGAGCCATGCGAAAACTCGAACAGTTAGATCTCTCTAGCAACGAAATCCATGGCCAAATTCCTCATTGGGCAGGGGAGATAGGAGGTACTTATGGGTTGGAATATTTGAATCTCTCACATAACTTCATAACAGGCTTGCCACAATTTCAATGGTATGGACTATTTGAACTATATCTGGAGTCCAACTTGATTGAGGGGCCATTCCCTCCATCAATTTGCAACATGAGCAAGCTATGGTATTTGGATATGTCCAATAATCGCTTTGGTGGATTGATTCCACAGTGCTTTGGAAATATCACCTCATCCCTTCTAATGATAGATATGGGGAATAATAGCTTTCAAGGAACAATTCCAACCGTATATGAGAATTGTGGAAGTTTACAAGGGCTTAGTTTGAATGGAAATCATTTAAGAGGAGATGTACCAAGTTCCTTGTCTAAATGCTCAGGCCTGAGTGTGCTTGATCTTGGAAATAACCACTTAAATGGTACATTCCCTGGATGGTTAGGAGATCTTCCAAATTTGCAGGCTCTTGTCCTCAAATCAAACAACTTTCATGGAAACATTCAACCCTCTTCAACTGTTGAATCCCCCTTTCCAAGTCTTCGAGTTCTTGACTTATCTCATAATGGCTTTGTAGGTCAACTCCCTGTAAAATATTTTCAAAATTTCAATTCCATGAAGAATGTTGTTAAAAGCAGCACAACACCAGAATATTTGTCTATGGGTACAGTGTATTACTCATTCGTTGTTACGGTGAAAGGGGTGAATCAAGATTTTCCAAAAATTTCGGTTGACTACACAATTATTGATCTGTCCAATAACACATTTGAAGGACAGATTCCAAACATCATCGGTGGTCTTAATTCGCTAATAGTGCTCAACTTGTCCCACAACAGCCTCATTGGTCCAATTCCACATGCTCTGGGGAATCTCATAGAGATCGAGTCGTTAGACCTCTCTTGGAACCAACTCTCAGGAGAGATCCCTGAAAGTCTTGCAGGAATCAAGCGTCTCGCAGTCTTAAGTCTCTCGCATAACTGTCTTGTAGGGCGTATACCAGACGGAACGCAGTTCAACACTTTTGATGAGAACTCATTTGAAGGGAATGTGGGACTTTGTGGGTTTCCGCTGCCCAAAAAGTGCAGTGAGTATACACACAAACCGCAGCTTGAAGCACACGAAGATCAAGAGGAGGAAAGTGGATTTACATGGGAAGTGGTGATGTTGGGACACTACTTGGATTGGTGATGGGTTATTTCATGTTGTCAACAAGAAAAGTCAAGTGGTTCAATGCTATTGCGGATGCAACAGAGAGTTTGGTCTTGAAGAAGAAGAAGAGAAGACATGTTTATATCGGAAAATGACGTTAGATAATGAAATGTACGATATTTCATATGTTTTCTTATTTAATCTATATTTGCAAAACGCCTTACTCTATAACTTTTCTTGCTCTAAAACAATTTGTGATGCAGATATAGGAGTTTGGGGTGGAGCTGGGACCATTTAAGTTAAGCTTTCGTATATAAGCTTGGGAATTATGATGTGTGTGTGTTGTCTCTTTGAATTACTGTTGTATGTATTTAACAATAAATTTACTTTGGTCACTGTGTGATCGCGTATAATGCTGTTGACCTTAATGGCAATTAAGTAATTTTATTGTTATTTTGATGATTATACAACCATTGCAGATACAGATGTGTAAACTGTATAATCAAGAGACCACTGTAATAATTTGTATCGCTTTGCTTTTGGTAAAATATATGCTTCTCATTTCTATCAATTTTAAGTTGCAGTAGAAATAAATATGTGAAAATGAAAGCATAATTATTAATAACATGTGTTTTAGTATGTATACTTTGACCATCCAATGCGTTCTTGTGTTCTGCATATTAGTAAAGCAGCAAATCAGATGTTTCTGATGTGTTTCTTTTATCTGCCCACCACCTGCTGCTGTTCAATTCAAGGCAATGTCAGTGATCACTTAGAACTTGTGGTTAAGTTACATTGTATAAGGCCATACAAGACAATGCCAGCGACCCTTCTGCTGTTTCGCAGATGTGTGCTTCCCGATATTTTCTTAAATCACAGAATTTCTGCATAAACTGCTACTTGTCATCCTTTAAATGTTAAAGATTAATGATTGCTTGCGTTCAGTCAATAACGATCTGGTATGTCTTTTCAGGATCCACATAGTATCTATAATTGGTAGAATTTAATGTTTTGGAATTACTTATCGACAGATAAAAAGACCATCTTTCGTCTGTGGAGTCTTCCATTATCATCGGAAGAGGATATTCTGAGGCACTGTTTGGGAAAAAGTTGTCACATGCAAAGTCTCTCTCTAGCTTGCTATATGTTTGGTTGGAGGTGATTTCACTTGAAGCCTGATATTTCATAATGCAAGTAGCCTTGTGGATACTACAGTTCCGTACAGCTTTGGCTCTATAAACAAGTCCCCGCTGTTATAGTTCACTTAAGTTATTGTGTTGTATTGCCAGAGTTGAAGAAAAATGATATATGTGTCCAAGTAAATAACACATCGTTACGTCTTTTTGCCATCTAACTTTATTGGCCTTTTGTTCTGATTTTCGGAAGATGAGTACATTTTTTGCTTTTCTGTTACAGCAGTTGTGAAATTATTAAGAAATTATTTAACATTTAGTTGATGACCTAATGGTACACTACTGTATATAGCACAGTTTCTGACCTATCAAACAACCTAAGTTGTATATGGTCATTAATAATATCAGAAAAATCCAAGTTTCATGGTTTGTGATGCAAATTGTTTAAAACATTGTCATAGGCTGTGAAGATATATCCGTAACAGGATATACAGTGTATCCAAAACCTTAGAAGGGGCACAAGATGACTGAGGCAATGACATAAAACTAGCGGTCTCAAAATGGCGGGACAGGTCAGGTAATGGGTCAAAATGAGTTTGGGTCACGGGTTGAACCGTTACTTTTTACCAATCCCCCCTTTCTCCACTTTTTTGGGATTACTAAATTCAATTTCAGAATATAACATTTGTTATATGCCTATTTCTAAAACCAAAGGTGACAAACAGGTGTGGAAAATAAAAGTAATAGCCGAGTTTATGTAGTACTAATTTGGTATAAACTTGACCCGAAAAGTCTAATGTTTTACCCTTTGGTAATCGTGTATATGTGTGGCTGAACCTTCAATATAATTCGCCATGTTTCTATCATTTTGATGGTCATACACCCATTTAAATTTCAGCAAAAATCATTCTTTGTGGCAAATATTACTCCTTGATCTGTTTTTGTTTCGCTTGTATTACCTAGATTGGAAGCAGTATTAGACAATATTTGTATCTGACATTAATGAGGCTGGGATACTTACCTTTAGCAAAAGTATTAAGACATAACTTAATTAATCAATTGTTGAAAAGAATTAACAATTTTTTATAAAAAAATTAACATTTGTGATGATAGAAGTTAGGTTCCGCTAACGTCATCTGGTTGTTGTGATTCTCCTTGCGCATACACTCATGTTATACCTGTAAATGTTGTAGAGAGGCCAACTGCTTAATGCTTATGCCTTATGGGTAGTAATTAACAGATGCATTGGTGGCAATGAAATTTTTGAAGTTTCTTTGTGTTCCCACATGCATAAGAAGTAATGAAAAAACGCAGTAAACGGGCTTTTCTACTATTCGAACAGGTACATGTTAATGCAATTGCTGAAAGTGTGTATGATTTCAGAAAGTGAGCTTTCTGAACAAGATTCTAAAAATTCAAAAATGATTCGATGAGACATCGATTGTAGTATATGGTCATTATTAGAGATACTTTGAATGAAAAAAGTCCGCGTAAAATTGTCACTACTTGTACGACACACATATGGCTAAGCATGGGATTTCATCCTTATTTGATTATGTTCTTTAACTTCTTTGAAGGCTGTGATCAAGTTTGTTAACCAATGCTGACTGAAAATGTTTACTTCTATTTTTTTACCTTTGAGTTGTACATGTGAATTAGGAGATGTGCAAGTCATGCTTGTTTGGGTTGTACACGTGAAGAATTATGAATTGAACGTCATCGAATAACAAATTTGTATGCAAAGCTTTTAGAAAAGTTTATTTTATCTTTAGGATGATGAGTCCTTTATTAAAATGTATACGATATAATTGAAATAAGATGAAGCCGCAACAACCAATCTAGCAATGACACTCTTAACTGAACTCTTGCTAGATATCGGAATAAGAACAGCAACAATATCTTCCATACGAGAAGGAGTGTTATCCATAAAGGCTAAACCCCTCATGTACGACCACACCTGTGATGAATAAGCACACTCGAAAAAGAGGTGTTCATGAGAATCCGGTTGAGTCTCACATAAAGGACATTGAAGCATGTCTAAATTAGTATCATGACTAACATCCCATTGCCTAAATAAATCTTGCGTTTCAAGCTTCTTTAACATAATGAGCCAAAGAAGAAATGCATGGCGTGGAATGCATTGTGAGTACCATACGACATGAAGCCACGGGACCACAACATTTCTTGGCCGAATCGTATCCCACACAAGACTAACCTAGAACTCCTTAAGATCTCCATTAATATCAAGCCATAGCAGCTTGTCTTCGAGATTTGGAGAAATAGGAGGAACATGAATTTGGATCCAATTTGGTTGCCATTTCCACGCCCCCTCCTCAATAACATCCGCCACTTTATCTTTCAAATCAAAACCCGCACTAGTGATTTGTCTAACCGTTTTTAAGGCACGAAGAGGACAATCATCACACCATTTATCAAACCAAACAAACGCCTTCTTTCCATCACCAATATGATACCATATATGCTCCCTAATTATATTACGAATTTGAATAAGCTTACGCCACCCCCAACTCATGCCCGCTGTAGGAGGCACATCCCAAAAGCTCCTACCAATGAGTTTATACGAGTGAATCCAATGAACCCACAAAGACTCTTTATTAGAAACGATGCTCCATATGTGAGTAACCATTAACGAAATGTTAAACGTGTCTAATCTTCTGATTCCAAGGCCGCCCTCAGATTTCGGGAAGCAAATGTTTTCCCACGCAACCTTTGCTTTGCCCCTCGTCATTTCACCTTGACACCATAGGAAGCCACGCATAAGCTGCTCCAAGTCCTGAATAATACGAGTCGGGAGAATGAAAACAGAAGCCCAGTATAAATGCATAGAGGATAATACCGATTTAACCAATTGAAGTCTTCCCGCAAAAGATAAGGACTTAAACCAACTGGCTTCTTCTGGAGCTCGGTTGGGAGGTTTTACCCAGGGTTCAAGTCTCGCAAGAGACAAAAAATCGAGGTTTTCCTCCTAGTGCGAAGCCGTGAGTTCTAGGGGTTTCCCTTCGCGAGTCTCTCCTAGTGGTTAGGGTCCCGGGGCCTGCCCGTTTGGATGGTTTAACTCGGGGGTCGGATTTCAAGTGTGGTGCCGTTCTTAAAAAAAAAAAAAAAAAAAAAAAAAAAAAAAAAAAAAAAAAAAAAAAAAGGACTTATTCTTCCGGTCACCAATCCGATTCTGAACTTTCTCAACAAGAATCTTACAATCCTTATAAAAAAAGTCTAGACGAAATTAGAGGAACTCCCAAGTACTTCACAGGAAGCTTACCTTCTTTGAACAGCATAATACTTCGAACGACATTACATTTTGGGACATTGATAGTTATGGACAAATGATATGAATTAGGATACATGTTTACACAAATATGTAACTCGCTAATTATTGAGCCGTTGGTGAAAAACAAGATTGTGCGCTTGATCAAAATTGGAGTCGCATTACTTTAAAATGTTGATGTTTGGCCTAATGTGGTTTCTATAAATAAATAAAGAAAAAATTACACGTTTGGTCCCTGTGGTTTGCTCAGATTTCATGTTTAGTCCCTAAGTCGTTTTAATTAAACCAGAGATACCTATTTTTGAAACCTTGCACTCATTTAGTCCCTATTTTGGATGGGCCATTAGTTTGACCGTTAAGTATTTTAATAATATTTGCCCGTTAGTCCCCCCCCCCCCCCCCCCCGTTAATATTTTTTGCACCGTTAGTCCTCATTTTTAAAAATGAATTAAAAATGGCAGCATATGCTCGAACTCGGGTCTTTTAAAATGAATTAAAAAGGGCAGCATATCAAAATAAATTCTATTTAACGTTTTCGTCCATTTTTTACGTTTTTGTCCGTTTTTTTACGTTTTCGTCCATATTTTTACGTTTTCGTCAATTTTTTTACACTTTCGTCCTTTTTTACGTTTTCGTCCTTTTTATACGTTTTCGTCTGTGAAAAACTAGATGGGGGGTTGAAAAACTTTGATTCGAATCTTTTGTGTAATCAATCAACACCAATATGAACACTAAACTATACTATTTAATATAAACAATAAATGTAAAGAAAAGAGATGAAAAGATCAAACCGGGACAAAGAGATTTATAGTGGTTCGGTCACGAAGCTCTTCTTCGCCCTACTCCACTCCCCGAGTACCACACTCGAGAGTTCTAAGCACTATGTCAACAAAGCTCCCTTCAGGCGGAGAAAAATGTACAACGTCGCTTATCCTTATTTCCGACACTAAGCTAAATATCGAGTACTAATCTTAGCTAGTACCAATCTACCACGATCCACATGATCCTTACTACTTCACACAATCAACACACTTGACTCGATCTACCCTTGATCCACTTGATCAGCACACAAGCCCATAAGCTACAAGAGATCTCCAAGATCTTAACAAGATCACAATGATCTATTCTCACAAACTCTCAAACGAAAAATGAACTTGATGTATGCAAGGATACAACAAGTATGTAACAAGTGTTACAAGTGCACTTACTATAACTACAACACTTTGTATCTTCTTTGATACCTTGTGTTCTTCTCTTGCACTAGTAGAGGAATGAATGTGATCACTTGGTTGGATAATTGGATCACTCTTTAAACAAAAGAAAACTAAACTAAATGATCAAGAAGAAAAGAAGTGTTAAGAGTTTTGAACTCAGAAAGTTGTGTGTGAAAAAGGATGCCCAAAAACTGTGAAGAGGGCTGGTATTTATAGGCAGAAGAAATCTGGCCGTTATAAGTGCACGGTACCACTAAATGTCATACGGTACCACTAAATTTAGTGGTACTGTGCCAGACAAGAACGCTCCATTTTTTGTTTTTAATGGTGAAAGTTTATTTGGAGAAGTTTGGAGCTGATTTTGGGAGGAAAAATAGCTGTTATGATATTTAAACTTATTTTTCCATTAAAACATTTCTTTATAATTAAAAAATAACTTGTAAGGTATATTTTTGAAAAAAATGTTTTGTCACATTAAAAATGTGAAGTTTGAAACACAAATTCACTTCTTTGATCATTTGTCAAGTTGTAAATTTGTTTGTTCATACCTAGAGTGATTTACGTAGAAACGGGATATTTCGACTAAAAACTTGTTTACGTTAATTTTAACGTAAAGTGTTTTCACATTTTGTTATCATCAAAACGTGAAGTTATCGAAAGATATAAATAACGTTTTTAGAACTTTATTTGCATCAACATCGTCTGTTTTCAAACGTTTTCGTCTGTTTTTTTTACGATTTCGTTCATTTTTATTCGTTTTTGTCCATTTTTATCCGTTTTAGTCCGTTTTTATGTGTTTTCGTCTGTTTTTTTAATGTTTTCGTCCATTTTCATACGTTTTCGTCTGTTTTTTAATGTTTTCGTCCGTTTTTATACGTTTTCGTCCATTTTTTACGTTTTCGTCCATTTTTATCTGTTTTCGTCCGTTTTTTTTACGTTTTCGTCCGTTTTATGCGTTATCATCCATTTTTTTACGTTTTCATCCATATTTTTTTATGTTTTTGTCCATTTTTTACGTTTTCGTCCGTTTTTTTACGTTTTCGTTTATTTTTATACGTCTTTGTTCGTTTTCGTTTGTTTTTTATAAAAACAGACGAAAATGTAAAAAAATGGACAAAACGTATAAAATGGACGAAAACGAAAAAAACAGACGAAAACGTTTAAAAACGGACAAAAACGTAAAAAACGGATGAAATTGTAAAAAAATGACAAAAACGTATAAAAACGGACAAAAAACGTAAAAAACAAAAGACAAAAACGTATAAAAACGGACGAAAACGTAAAAAATGGACGAAAACGTAAAAAAACAGACGAAAACATATAAAAACGGACTAAAACGGATAAAAATGGACAAAAACGTATAAAAACGAACGAAAACGTAAAAAAATACGAAAACGTTTAAAAACAGACAGAAACCTATAAAAACGGACGAAAACGTAAAAAAGGGACAAAAACGTATAAAAACAGACGAAAACGTAAAAAAAAAGGACGAAAACGTATAAAAACGTAAAAAAAATTGACGAAAACGGATAAAAATGAGTTTGAGCAAAACAAAATGTTAAATAGAATTTATTTTGATATAATTACACCACTGGACGCTTAGTCTAGTGGTTGGGGCGTTGGTTTTTGGGCAACAAGACCCGAGTTCGAGCCTATGCTGCCCTTTTTAATTCATTTTATACAATGAGGACTAACGGTGCAAAAAATATTAACGGAGGGACTAACGGGCAAACATTAATTAAACACTTAATGGTCAAACTAACGGTCCATCCAAAATAGGGACTAAATGAGTGCAAGGTTTCAAAAATAGATATCTCTGGTGTAATTAAAACGACCTAAGGACTAAACATGAAATCTGAGCAAACCACAGGGACCAAACGTGTAATTTTTTCATAAATAAATAAAAAGGTTATAAGACTATATGGCATATGCAACAACACATATCATTAACAGTGACCATTGGAATGTAAACTTGTGCATTGATCTGCGATCGGAGTCATACCAAATCATATGGCGATGTTTGGTCGATAAATGGTTTTCATGGGTCATTTCTTCTCTTAAGACTACATGGAGTGATCAAGGAAACATCAACCATGAACAATTGTGCATATATTGTAACTCGAATCTTTCATTATATTGGTCCAATATCTTAGTCACACCAAATATATTTATGATATGATGTTGGACTACTATGGTATTCATAGTTGGTTTGTTTCTAAATATGGAAATAAGGCGCTATACTATTTCAAGCTAAAAGAACAATAGTAGTGAACAATAAGCTAGATTACACACTACCAATCATCGGTAATACAGTACCAAATAA
The DNA here is from genome assembly GCA_021014915.2 of Artemisia tridentata subsp. tridentata. NCBI lineage: Eukaryota > Viridiplantae > Streptophyta > Magnoliopsida > Asterales > Asteraceae > Artemisia > Artemisia tridentata. The sequence goes on along the minus strand of CP139503.1, from coordinate 349,724,893 downwards.
TTAGTATTATGAGGTTTGGTCTAAGGTGATTTTCATGGTTCTTTTGGTTTCAAGATATAGAAAGAAGGAAAATGCTAGCTATATATATGCATCGTTCAACGTCAGATCAAAATCAATACTATCTGTTCAATAGGTTTTGTTTATTCAAACTGATTTAACCTTCACGTACACCAATACACCATAATACATGAGTAATGAGTTATTTGTATCTGGTGACCATATCTAAAATCTATCTTTTACGATACAAGTAGCATGGTCTAAAAGTCGTCGAACACTGTTGGTGGCATAACAAAGTCACAAGGCTCAAGGACCAAGAAACCATTAACATTAAACGTTAACTCATGTACATTGTAGTCAAGATCAGACCCAATAAGTAGATGGTGAAATTTTGGTATCCAATTTCTAAATACAAATGCAAGGAGTCAAAAGATATGTTATGGTTTTGATTTGATACAAACCCATGCAAATAGTAAATTGGACGTTGTTTATATCAAATATTATTATATCCGCATGTCAAACATATGTTGTTTAAATGTTAAGCAACAGACTTAAATTTCCAAGCGGTTCAAATGTCGCCCGTCAAATACTTTGAAAACGTACTTGATCTCAAACTTTTTACATGCAAAGGACATTTAATCCATGGTGGTTTACTTGTTTACCGTCTGCAAAAGGCATCAAAGATTTTCATCTCTTGTTTATTTAATTTACATTAGTACGTAATTTGTTATCAATAATACTAATACTAATACTAATGTTTAGAGGTTTAAAATCTTTACTTTGACGCTGTAAATAGCTACTCCGTACTACATAAATTATTAAAAAAAAAAAAAAGGTATTTCTAAAGAACATAGTAAAAAAGTGATATGTTGTTATTAATTTAAATAACCTTTACACTTTATATGAAAGCAAAAATTACTAGGAAATGATGGACGACCAACAAAAGGATAGCGAAACAACTATCTTTGTCAATGGGAGCATCTCTAACCAACTCATTTTTGGTTCAACATGCACCTAATTAATCCTGACTTATACACATCATGTTCTATTTTAGACATTTTCATTTTTATTTTATTAACTATCAATAAAACAAAATGGCTTCTACACGACATTGACGAGCTCCCGTTGATTTCGCGAATAAAGTTTTATATTCCTAAAAGTATATTAGAAAGTAAATGCAACATTGATGAAATATTAGTTTCTAAGCAAGTCTTTTTAGTGATATAATTATCAAATAAGATGTAATCATGTGTAATAATATATATTTTATTGTTTGTACATCGTTTTTTTAGTGTTCAGTAGTCTCATAACAAACTCTTTTTGAAGATTCCGTTGTTGAACAATGCAATGTTTTAGCTTTAAGTGATTTAACTTACAAAAAAACTCATCATGTCTTCTAGGTTGACCAATCTTATTTCTTCTTTCAGGAGAGCCCATCGTGGAGGGGTAGAAGAAGAACAATTTCGTCTTCTTGTTGCTAGTAATGATTCCATCTTTGTGCCAGGTATCGACGATAGATGGGTTTGGCGTCTTGAACCCTCGGGAGATTTTTCATTCAAGTCAGCTCGTTCTTATATAGATGACTTTATTGCCAACAGTGGGTGACCCTACTGGATGGATTAAAGTTATTCCTATCAAGATCAACATATTTGCTTGGAGAGTGTGTTTGGACAAGTTACCTACGAGGTTAAACTTATCTCTCTGTGAGCTAGATATTCCTTCTATACTTTGTCCCGTTTGTAGTATGAACGTGGAGTCTACTTCGCATCTTCTTTTTTCTTGTCAATTGGCCCGTCATCTGTTGAGGTAAAGACCTGCGACTCCTTCGGGGCTAGAGTCAGATCTTCCGGAAAAGGTCTTGCTGAGGTTCCGAAGTACCTACACACAAGAGACACTAACGTTAGGCTCGCCCCGGGTATTATCCCAGAACCAAGCTCCGACATGAGAATAAGTATTGGGTAATCCGAAAGGTTTAAATAGTGATTAGGAGTAAATGTGAAAGGTAAAAGTTAGTTGAGAGTAGTAAATAAGCTGAGTATTTATACTACCCAGCCTTAGTACCTGAAACGGCGGCGGCGGATTTCCCGAAAACATGTCGCAGACATAATCCCGTAAATCCTGGGATGGCGGCGGTAGTGCTGTTGTTGCCATCTGTCCAAAGGGTAACGCCACATGTCCTGTTGCTTAAGGTTGACTGGCCGGGCGAGTTAGGTGCTTTCCGATCTTTCTTCCGAATGGCGCCCTGTCGTTCGGATATCCGAACAAGATAGGCCGTCCGGACACATACGCCAACATGTCCCCCCCAGTATCATAGTATCGGTTATGCCGATGGTGTGATACTTTGTGAAAGGTCATTATGGTTTCATTTTAAGGAGCGCCGCCTTTTTTACTGTAGTCGTAGGATGCAGACACGTGTGCACGCGTCCATCGCATGGGTGATACGTTGCCACGTCAACGTCTGACAAGGCACGACGTTTCACGTTCCCTCTTTTCTCCTATAAATTGCGTCATTTGTATCATTTTTACCACCGTAATTCTTCGCTTTCTTCTGATACATCTTCCGGTAGCACTTTCCCAAACGAACTTTGTGAATCAATCCGAGCGGTTTTTGCATAAGTCATTCGTCCCAAGAGGTACGTTCCGCATCATCCATACTTTATATTTTTGCTGTTCGGCTATATCCCATTCTCCCTCGGTTAGGCTATGTCGAATTCTCCCGTTACAATTCATGAAGAGGATACTCAGGAAGTTGGGGAATTTATAACCAAGTTCGATATTCAAAAATATACCTCTCGGATGGATGAGGGGGCTATGTATATGGTGACAATGGAATTCGGTATACCCGAGGACCTACATCCGAGGCTACCTCCGAAGGGTATGACGATGGATGAGTTACCGGATGATGCTATTGGTTTGTATTTGGAGTATTTTTATGAGGGTGGTCTTAGCGTACCTTTCTCCACATTTTTGCTGGACATTATTAGATATTACAAGGTACATATTTCTCAGTTGGTTCCGTTGGGACTGCACCGTGCGACCCTTTTTGAGGTATGCAGCCGAAGCTTGCATATCACCCCCACAACCTCTCTATTCCGGGCTTTCTACTGATGAGGCGAAAAGTGTACCGCTTTTAAGGGGTCATTTAAGCCCGAAATCGTATTTATTTGATCAAATATTGCCCTAAATCGTTCCTTTTGTCATTTTAGGTACTTTTGAGGAGAAATCTGGAAAAGGAGGCATTTTGGACGTTTTTGGAGCATAAAAGTGAAGAAAACGGCAAAGTCTCAAAATTGTGCTGAAAGTCACCTTTGACGGCGTCAACATTAACTCCAGACGGCGTCATGCCTTGGCAAGAAAAGTTGGATGTGAAATTTACTCATGACGGGCCAGTGAGTTTGCATGAGAATTCTGACGGCGTCACGCTTTAACTAAATCAAGGGCGTCACGGCTTAAATCATAAGGGGACGGCGTCACGTTATAGGTCCGACGGCGTCAAGCCTTGATAAGCCAGAATGGATTTTTGAAGAGCTAAAGAGGGACGGCGTCAAGATGGTCATCCGGGAACCCTAAAAGCGGCGAGGTGACGGCGTCACAATGCATAAGGTGACGCCGTCAGATGTCAAAGTCTATATATAGTTTTCTAATTTTTTGTCATTAAAGGAGAGCTTAGTGTGTGGAATTTTGGGATAAAACCCTAAGACGATTTTAGCTACTTTTTCAGGGCTTCTTGCCCTGAGATCTTCCATGTTTCATTGAAAGATAAGTTATCAATTAATCATTCAATATGTCTATGTGTTGTTTGATTCTATCTTATGCTTGTCTTTTGTTTAACATGTTAGGCTAATTTTATCTTGTGTTTGCTTAGATCTAATGAAACCTAGCTATTGATTATTGGTTGTTAGTGTGTTGTTAGTTGTATTGGATGATTGTTTATCTATGTTAGGCTTAAGAAAACTGGCTAACTTCCTATTCGGTAACTTGCTTGAACGTCTTAAGAAACATGAACCAAACGCGTACTAAAGGTTTTTATGGTTGTATTTAATGCATAAGCGAATTCTAGTGATCCCATGTTAGGAGCTTCCTAGCCGGCTCGACATAGGAGTGAAGTAGGAGCTTGTAGAGTTTGGGGAAGTAAGTACGCCACCCCACGAATGGTATTAAGGAATACACCCGTCATCCACGCGACTAATACACACTAATTAACTGGTAAAAGATAGTTAGGGAGTAAGGAAATCTAAGTAAACACATTTCTCTACACATAAGTTTCTCACCACTTTTCATTTTTGTTATTTTATTTTATTTGCATTTGTAGTAATTTGGGTTAGTTGACTAGCAACTAATTCCGCCCACTCCTTCAAAACCCGAGATTTTACTTGCTTTCATAAAAATATAAAAACATAAAAAGAATCTTCCTCAACCCTTAGACCTAATTAGAGTAGCCTTTCACACCTAACGAACACTATTCCCTGTGGAGAACGATCAATCCCCCGTACTTACCACTACACTATACTACATCGGTCAGGTACACTGCCTGGTGGGGTTGTAAGCCTCTTGAGATCCCTCGAGAGGTAAAACCTGTTGTAAGGTTGCAAAACCCACGCAATCAAGTTTTTGGCGCCGCTGCCGGGGAATAGTTATTGTTTAGGTTGAATTTTTATTTCTATTAGGTCTACTCACTAGATTCCTTTCTAGTGAGATTTTTATTTTATTTTTCTAGGTTTTCTTTAGTCTATCTATTTTCTTCGTGTCTTTGTTCGTAACCATACCATCCGACATCATGGAAGATGGTAATATCCTTAACCCACACAACCCACCACCACAACAACCACCACCACCTCCTAGAGCCCGTACTTTAGGAGAGTATTCCCGTCCTAGCCACCATGGCTATCGAAATACCATTGAGCTCACTCAAGGAGCCAATATCACACCCTTGCGATCCGACACCATCCGGTTGGTGCAAAGCGGATGCGCATTCCATGGACTTCGTTCTGAAGATCCTAATCAACATCTCAAGGACTTTCTTAAAATCGTTGATTCTATAGACCTTGATGTTGCCACTCGAGAGACGACCCGATTGCGTCTCTTCCAATTCTCTTTGCGGGACCAAGCTAGTCAGTGGCTAGAACGTCAACCCGCAGGATCCATCACCTCTTGGGATGATCTCACCACTCGTTTCCTTGCTCAGTTTTTCCCACCAGGGAGAACTACCAAGCTAAGGAAGGATATCTTGATGTTTGAACAACGTCGAGGCGAAACCCTCTACGGGGCATGGATTCGATTCAAGGACTTACTTCAAAAAGTCCCTCATCATGGCATAAATCTATGGCTTCAAATCCAAATCTTCTATGACCATATCAATCTCTCCACGAGGCAAACCATTGACCAATCGGCCGGTGGCAAGCTACGTGATCTAAGTGCGGAACAATCATGGGCTCTCCTAGAGGATCTTGCTCTTTATGACAACGAAAGTTGGAGTGATCCCCGTGATTTGAATAAAACGGTCAAGGCAATATCTTTGCCTTTGAACAATTCAAGCACTTCCGACCGTAGGATCGTAGAACTTGAAGACCAAGTCAAGTTTCTCATGAAATCCTACGAGGCTCCTAAACCTTCAAGCCGAGTGAACAAAATCACTTCTTCATGTGAATTATGTAGTGGTCCCCACGACACTCGTGATTGCATGGAACTCCCCGAACCAGCTTTTGTGGACTACGCATCCTCGCGTACCGACGGAGCGGGAGACAAGTGGTACACTTTCAAGCCCGAGCCAAACCATTATGGTGATTCATACAACCCCTCATGGAAAAATCACCCGAACCTTAGGTGGAAACAAAACCAAAACTCACAACAAATCAATTCTTCCAACCCACCTAATCGTTTCCAGTCAAGCGGTTCCAACTCGAACCGTACTTTCAACAACAATCCTTCCGGCAATGGTAGTACCAATAACTTTGAAGGATTGATGTCTCAATTTATGGCATCTCAAGAAGCTCGTTTAGCCAAGTTTGAAGCCGATTTCAAACAAAAACAAAGCGAGATGACCAATAAAATTGACAACTTGTTGAAAGCCCTCCATAACCAAGTGTTATCACCTCCACATAAGGACGCTAGGAACACAAATAGCGGACCCCAAGTTAAAGACCCCTCTTCATCCAAACACGTCCACTTTGTCAACATTGTCACTATTAAACAAATTGATAGGAATGAGGATAATAGTGAGCCTAAGGATGAGGATAGGAAAGTCGAGGTTGATAAGGAAGTTAGGACAAGTGTGATTGAAGAAGTAGATGATGATGAGGACTACTTCAATAGGCTACCCACTAAGGAAGAGCGCGCATATCATACAAACTTATTCGATGACCCCGAAACACCATACTTCCTAGGTAAACCAATCATTGAAATAGGCGACCCTTCTAATCTCAACATACCATGCAACATCGGACATCTACATGTGTGGAAAGCTTACATCGACCTTAGATCACCCATAAACATCATGACTAGAGCCCACTACAACTTGATAATGAAAAATCAGCTTGGGTATAGGATGTTCCCTGACAAGGGTTGGATGAGTAACTTCACGGGAAGAGTTAAGGGATTACCGGTTTATGTAGGAAACTTCACCTATGTCACCGACTTTGTAATTGTTGAAGATATCCGCCCAATAGTCGATGCATCCTTAACTCAAGTGGTTTTTGGAAAACCATTTGTTGAGGTCTCTAGAATGACTTATGAACCTTCCTTAGGGATAGTTAGATTTAAGGATGAGACCGATGAAGTAAGCTACCAAATGCCATATAAGATAGAACAATTCCAAAACTTGTCAAATGTTGAGAAGGAGCTTAAACAAGCGGTCTACTATAGGAATGATAAGGATAGAAGTAAAGGAGTAGACTATGTTATGGAAAGGATATTCGGTTTCTACAAGGATTGTTTGAAATTAGGACCGGAATATAAAACCGGGAAGGAGAATGGCCTAGGAACCGTGACCGATGATGGAGTCACGTAATGTACGTGACTTTGAGTCTAGCTACAAGACTCGTTAATAAAGAAAGGCGCTTCTTGGGAGGCAACCCAAGCTTTATTTGTTTTATTTGCTTTGTGTGTTTATTTATTTGTTTGTTTGATTTTATTTGCTTCCGTATGTATGTTTAATTTTTATTATTATTGATTCATGTTCAAAAGTAATTTGTGAAAATGCTTTATTTTGTTTTTAACTTCGTCTTAACTACATATAAAGGTATTTTGCAAAAGATAAGTGTAAGGGAAATCTAAATTGGTTTATTAGAACACAAATTAACATGAATTGTAATAATAATAAATTAACATACATATTAGTGTGTGTTTGAGTCAAATGCTTGTATCGAGTCATAATGATGTTTTGCAGGATTTCCAGGAAGTAAGGTAAAGGTTTTTCCAGAAATTTTCCGGAAACTTAAAATGAAAATTTTTGTCAGGTCATTTCTGACGGCGTCAGGGTTTATAACCTGACGGCGTCAGATTTAATTTTCAGAAATTTTTGAAAGTTTTGTTTTTTAAAAAGTTTTTATTAAAATCTCCAACTTATAATCTCCAGGAATCTGCAAAATTATCATTCCACAAGCATTATATCCTTATATATAGATTTTATCCCGCCGATGTTATGCAGGTTTTCGTGTTTGTTTTCTCAGGTTCAACAGGTTATTTTGGACAAGGAAATGTTTGGAATCAAGCTTATGGCGATGCATTAGTCATGGAGCTTCAACATTCTCTTTGGAGGAAGATTTAACCGTGTAATTTCATTATCCAACGAGCGAATCAGGGGAGTATTTGATTTCATTCTTTTACTTTTTTGCTTTTACATTTGTCATTTGAACATTGGGGACAATGTTCATCTTAAGTGTAAGGGGAGGGTAAAAGTACGATTTTAGAGAATACAATTGCGCTTGATTTTTGTTTGTTTAATAGTAGATGTGTAATAAAACTGAGAGAAATACTTGTTAAGGTAATTTTAGTGCCAAATTTAAAATTTTTTACAACATATAGGAGTGAAACTTTGATCTTAATGAGCGTCTCACGGATAGGAGTTATATGACTAGCACAAAAACCGTACCACTAAAAAATTTTTTCCACCCCCAAATATGTGAGGTTCGCCCCTAGAATTGGTAGGAAAAGCATTTATGCTATGATGTGTGTACCGGTAGCACTTAGATTCTAGAACTTGCGTTAGGACCATTCCAAGGCCACAAGTGAGACTACATTCGTGTAGTTAGATTTACTACATGATAAGAGGCATTAGGATTAACCCATTGTTTTACACCTGTGTTTTTGTTATAATTACTTTGGCTACATTGGTCAAGTAATTCTCCCACACCCTTTGCGTTGTACTCATTTTTAGTACACGATACCCCTAGTACACCCCTCAGAGCCTATCTTTTCGTTTCGACCTTTAAGCATTTTACTTAAAGGAAGAATTTGTTTACACCCCACTAAAATGTACACCCAAATCGCCTTAGCCTACCTTGTATGCACTCATTTTTAGTGCATTATTGTTACAACATTTGTTTAAACCCAAGTTAATTATCTAATTGATTACATGGTTGCTAAGTCGAGTCATATCCTTGTACATATTGTTTTGGGACGATTGGGACTCATGGGTAAAGTACTAGTGTAATGGAGTAATGGGGAAGAACATCATTTATTACCCCCATATGTGCTAAATGTTTTAAAAGTACTCCAAGTTTTTCAATTATCTTAATTCGAGTCATTAGAATAGTTATTTGTAAAGTTATGTAAAAGTTCAAGTGTAAGGGGATGCAACGCCCCTATGATGTATTATTTTGGATGGTAGGGCAAGAGTGTATGCAAAAAAAAAAAAAAAAAAAAAAAAAAAAAAAAAAAAAAAAAAAAAAAATCAAGAAAAATACAAAAAAAAATGAGAAAAAGAAAAGTAGAAAAAACATACGGACTACCATCCCGTTTCATTTTATGTTTATTTTTATGTTTTTGTTATTTTGTTATTTTGGTTTCTAGCTTAAGATCGAGTCTAGTCTTGGCTTAGCAACGTTGTATAGTACATGTAATTGATCAAGATTTTTAACTCGCCACCAGTAAAATATCCTTTATCCAACCAAACCGTGTTTTCCTTTTCCCTACACCTAACGTTATAACCCATTTAAAAGCCCTCTTTGATAGTTTATCTTAGGTGCTTACGCCTAGTGGAGGAGGTTTTCGATCCTTTCCCAAGCCTATGGTAATCTATTTGCTATGACAGGTAGTGAGAGATATTATCCGTTTTCATTTATGAGATTTATTTTGATGACACTTGAGAGATGTGAGTATCTAAACACTACTTGTGAGGTGCTAGTATATAATCTCCGTGCTTATTATGATTGAAGTGGAACGATTATTTGTTGTAATTACTTTTATGTTTGCATTAAATGACCCCTAACTTGTATTTTGATTAGAATAAAAGCGCATTTGCTTGAGGACAAGCAAATCTCAAGTGTAAGGGTATTTGATGAGGCGAAAAGTGTACCGCTTTTAAGGGGTCATTTAAGCCCGAAATCGTATTTATTTGATCAAATATTGCCCTAAATCGTTCCTTTTGTCATTTTAGGTACTTTTGAGGAGAAATCTGGAAAAGGAGGCATTTTGGACGTTTTTGGAGCATAAAAGTGAAGAAAACGGCAAAGTCTCAAAATTGTGCTGAAAGTCACCTTTGACGGCGTCAACATTAACTCCAGACGGCGTCATGCCTTGGCAAGAAAAGTTGGATGTGAAATTTACTCATGACGGGCCAGTGAGTTTGCATGAGAATTCTGACGGCGTCACGCTTTAACTAAATCAAGGGCGTCACGGCTTAAATCATAAGGGGACGGCGTCACGTTATAGGTCCGACGGCGTCAAGCCTTGATAAGCCAGAATGGATTTTTGAAGAGCTAAAGAGGGACGGCGTCAAGATGGTCATCCGGGAACCCTAAAAGCGGCGAGGTGACGGCGTCACAATGCATAAGGTGACGCCGTCAGATGTCAAAGTCTATATATAGTTTTCTAATTTTTTGTCATTAAGGGAGAGCTTAGTGTGTGGAATTTTGGGATAAAACCCTAAGACGATTTTAGCTACTTTTTCAGGGCTTTTTGCCTTGAGATCTTCCATGTTTCATTGAAAGATAAGTTATCAATTAATCATTCAATATGTCTATGTGTTGTTTGATTCT
>CP139503.1:349557092-349714600 GCA_021014915.2 Artemisia tridentata subsp. tridentata | reverse complement strand
CGTGAGGAATGGGTGGGGAGCAAGTTGAGAGTAATGAAATGGTGGAAATGGAAAAGTTTAAAGAGGAAGAAACACAGGGATTACGCCGGACATGCAAGTGGGAGCAACCAACTTGCATATAATACTAATCTTGTACTATCTATTTATATATATACTTTTCCCTCTTTATCCTTTTTTCTTCTTTTTCTACACTACAAAATATTATTTAAAATCTGATATTCCGAATTTCAGAGTCATAATATATGAAGTCTTGACTCTTGACCATTTAAACGTTTTAAACCTTTTTGTTATGTTTGAGGCCTAGTTGAAGATGAGAATTTGTAAGAGTTGATTATATAGTTGAAGATTACGAGATTTGAATCGGTTTTATGTTTAAAACAACTTAGTGCTAAGGTAAATTGGTTTTGAGTTTAAATGCTCAAATTTCACTAGGTGTGTACAATTACGGGTGGTCAGGGAAAGGTTATAAACGGTCCGGAAATGAACCCAGTGATCATTATGTACATATGAGTCAAAATGGCTCGTATTCTTCATATAAACTTAAAAAGAAAAAACTTATTTATTTATTTATTTATTTCTTTTTTACTTTTTGTACAAATAAATTTTGCAATTTTTTTTTTTTTTTTTTTTTGATAAAAGAGAATAACATACAACCAAAATCAAGAAGTATCAGTGAGAGTACAACCATTAGACTCGTGATGTACAAGACCATCAACTACAGAATTTACAATATCACCTAAAGCCCATCTGGCAATGCTATGTGCAATCGCGTTACCACCTCGTTTAACAAAAGTCCAGCGACAACATTCGAATGTAGATGTAAGGTCCTTGATGTCCTGCCACATACTTGAAATCTGCTGAAGAGGTTTTTCATTGGATAGCGATTGATAAAGAACCAAAGAGTCCGTCTCTATTTCAATTCTTGTTAGATGCTTTTCATTGGCTATTTTGACAGCCCACCACACGGCTTCAGCCTCAGCTATGAGAACCGACTCTGAGTACTCAACGTGCTTTGCTCCAGATAAAATAATCTCACCATCTGAATTTCTTGCAACAAACCCGAGACCAACTTGCCTACTACTAGGCAACCATGCAGCATCACAATTAATCTTGACAAACCCATAAGGAGGAGGCTGCCATACAGACGCCAAAGGATCTACAATTGTCCCAGATTGCACGTTACCTCGCATAGCTGCTTCCTGGAATTCTTGAAGAAGACGTGTAGCGCCTTGCCAAATTAACCCACTATCCTGAGGCGATTGGCCATGTGCAATACGGTTACGTTCTAACCAAAGGCTCCAACATATCATTAGAAACACCTCCCATTTGTTCCGGTGATCAGAAACAACAATTGCAAAATAATCATTCACACTATCTTTATTTTGGGTAGCTGAAATATTAATAAAGTTAGCTGCTTCCCAAACTTGCCGCACCCGATCACATTTGAAGAGGGCATGTAGAACATCTTCATGAGGGTCATTACAGTGTACACAAAGCCCATCATTAAGAATTACATGTCTGCGTTGGAGATTATGAACTGTTGGCAGCAAGTTACGCCATGCACGCCAAATAAATAGTTTCACCTTCGCCGGGATAGTTGCCTTCCACAAAGATGAGCATATTTGAGTGTCTAGATCGGACAGATTGTTTATAGACCCTCTATTTGCCAGGGCTTTCTTGTATGCATCTCCCACTGTAAAATTCCCATGAACCGTGCCTTCCCAATATAGAGAATCATTCCTATGAGATGCAATGTGTGTGGCTAAAATTCGCTTCACAATTTCAGCAGGAAAAAGTGTGTGGATTCTGACAACATCCCATTCGCTTCCATCATCAACCATCAAATCACGAACTTTGTGGAAATCACACTGTGACGGTCGCATCTCTTGTAGGGTCATACCTGGCAGCCACTTATCATTCCATATGTCAACTGATTGTCCATTACCAATGTTCCACGCAGACCCCTGACTGATAAGATTTATACCTGAACAAATGCTCCGCCAAACAAAACTCGGTCGATACCCCACCTTAGCATCCAAAAAAGAACTGCGGGGGAAATACCTGGCTTTAAGAACTTTTGCCACAAGTGAGTCCGGATGCTTAATGAGTCGCCATCCTTGTTTCGCAAGCAAAGCTTTATTAAATATTCCAAGATGCCTAAATCCAAGACCACCTTTGTATTTTGATACACATAGTCGCTCCCAAGTAGACCACCGTATAGGATTTCTCTTGTTTCCGTTCCCCCACCAGAATTCATTTAGAATTTTATGCATATCATCAATCAACGAATCAGGGAGCTCAAAAATACTCATAACGTACACTGGAATAGCTTGGGCCACTGATTTAATAAGCACCTCTTTACCACCCGTGGACAACATCTTCTCTTTCCATCCCGTAACCTTTTTTGTAACTTTATCAACTATAGCTTGGAAAATGATTTTCTTCGATCGTCCAACAATTGTAGGCAGACCCAGATACTTGTTTTGATGTGTCACCTCTCGAACTTTTTTATGAACACTAAAAAGAGGTCAATTAAAATAATAGTAGTTTTTGTGAGAGTATATGCTTCTAAGTTCTAACATTCTTTGGTGGTTACTTATCGACTCAAGTTTGGATTTATAAAACTTTGACATGCAAACTAATTACTTGCTAGAGTAAATTGCAGAAATCGTCACAGGTATGTTAAATTGCAGGCGTATAGTAGTCCTTACCTATTCGAAAATGCAAACATCGTACTTATAAAAAATTATTAGTGCGAATATCGTTTTTACCTCAAGATGAAATGACTAAAATGCCCAATACTCATTGAAAAGAATATTGAGAAATTGATCTTACTTATTATTAGTTTGTTGTTTTATTTTTAGAATGTCCCAAAAAAAATTATAAAGAGTTTAGACATAACCCTTATAAAAGAGAAATCATTAACATACTACTCGTAATAAAAAAGTTGCATGCCTGGCAAATCTTAGCAACTCGTTTTTCATGAAGAAAAAAAAGGAGGAAAATTAATGCGAAAATTACTTGTGTACTCATATACACATAACTTTGTTTTGCAGAGCCCAAGTTTTTTCACCTTTACAAATCTACCCAAGGATGTCGTGTATTTCCATACCCGACATTACGTGGCACCTTCTGATTGGACGAAGAGAAAAAAAAATATCTAATGTCGCGTATGACACTACACAACACTACTCGACATAAACTTTGTGTAAATTTGTGAAAATTAAAAAACTTACAAAAATCACCCTTTAACTTTTTGATAATTACAACCTTTTTATATAACAAACTTTATTCGTCAAATGTTTAGTAAATATCTATCGAATTCTTTAATGAAAAAATATCGTTGCGAAGAGCTCTAAATTACGAACAAAACAAGCCCAATATTAACATGCTTTTGACGTACGTACGATTTTATAAAAAATGTTGAAGTTTGATTATATATATAAAATAAAAATAAAAAACTTTCAAAACACACTCTTAAACCACAGGGGCCAAAGACGTACAAAATTCTATAAAATAGGAATATCGTTTAGAAATAAAAACGTAAAATTTATAAATTAAAAATGGTATCCTTTTATTCATAAAACTAAAATTGCTAACTTTTTTTTTATATAAAATTAAAATTTTTATTCATAAATTAAAACATTACAAAGAAAATATAAAACGTAAATGTACGAAATAAAAGGTTTATGAATGTTTACGTTTTTATTTCGTATGTTTTAACCGAGGGCTACTCATACTCATGTCTAGTTCTATAAAAAGCTTATAAAAAGTTTATGAATGTTTATATTTTTATTTCGTGCGTTTACGTTTTATATTTCATATGTAATGTTGTTAATTTATGAATAAAATTTTTTGGTTTATATAAAAAAAATTTGTCATTTTTTGTTTTATGATTAAAAAGGATACCGTTTTTAGTTTATAAATTTTACTTTTTTATTTCTAAACGATATTCCTATTTTATAGAATTTTTTACGTCTTTGGCCCCTGTGATTAAAGAGTGTGTTTTGAAAGGTTTTTTTTTTTTTTTTTTTTTTTTTTTTTTTTTTTTTTTTTTTTTTAATATATTTATATCAAACTTCAATATTTTTTATAAAATCGTACGTACGTCAAAAACATGTTAATATTGGGCTTGTTTTGTTCGTAATTTAGAGCTCTTCGCAACGATATTTTTTTCATTAAAGAATTCGATAGATATTTACTAAATATTTGACGAATAAAGTTTGTTATATAAAGAAGTTGTAATTATCAAGAAGTTAAAGGGTGATTTTTGTAAGTTTTTTAATTTTCACAAATTTACACAAAGTTTATGTCGGGTAGTGTCGTGTAGTGTCATACGCGACATTAGCTATTTCTTTTTTCTCTTCGTCCAATCAGAAGGTGCCACATAGTGTCGGGTAATGTCGGGTAATGTCGGGTATGGAAATACACGACATCCTTGGGTAGATTTATAAAGGTGAAAAAACTTGGGCTCTGCAAAACAAAGTTGTGTATATATGTGTACACAAGTAATTTTTTTTTAAATGCAATCACACTCATTCATTTAAAAATTAAATATCTTATTACCCGTTAATCGTTAAATAAAACAAACTATACCGTCGCAATAAACATTTAATTATCTTTCAATAGGCGGACACTTTCATATAATTTCAAAGAAACTTTTCTTCATTTTACGCATTTTACATTTTTTTTACTGTATTGAAATTCGCATGACATACTACATGTGATTTTACATTAATCTGGACATTCGAACACAGAAAAATTATACTAAAATGAACATAAATATTTATATATAAGTCCAAAAGTTTTCTCCTTTAAATCTTGATCAATAATAAGACAAATTTGACTTCTAATTATATACTCTATGAATTGCAAGATAATGATTTGAACTCTAGATTAATCAAGATATTTTACTTAAATTTAATTTGATTTAACATAAAAAAATGTGTACAAAAAAATAATTTTGATTTAAAACTCATTTGATAAATACAATGTGATTTAATATCACTAAGATTTCAATTTGTAGACTTTTGCAACATAAGTAATTTAATTAATATAATTGTATTTAAAACTTCAAATATATCTGACATTGAAAACAAAACATTCATAGCTTTCCACTAATAAATAAAATGTTTAAAAAAGTTTTAATAATGGTCACAATGATTTTTGAAATTGATTTAAACACGTATTGAAAATTGTAATTGAAAATCTGTTTTATAAAAGTTAAAAGAAATAAAAAAAAAAAAAAAAATTGTGAAAACTATAAATGGTAAAACTTTTTTATCAAAAAATTGTGAACCTTTAAGGGATTTTTCGTAGAAACCAGTTTATAGTTCAATATTTACAACAGTTGTTAATTTGTTCGAACCTTTCAAATTAGTGTTAAATCACTTGTAATTTATCATGCAAGTTTTAACAACGAAAAATAAATATGAAAAAAACCGTTTTTTTCGATAGTATATGGAAGTGCCGATCTACAAAAATATAATTAAATGTTGATCGTAATGGTATAATTATTTTGCTTAATGATTAACGATTTTTGAGATATTTATTTTTTAAAGAAGGTATGAAAATGATTTTTTTTTTTTTTTTTTTTTTGATAAAAAATATAAATATCTAAGATTGATCTTTTTACTCATCCTCGTCCTTATACGATTATTATTAATATTAATTCAAGATCGTTAAAAAGCATTGGATAGATTTGATAGAGTATATAACTTTTATCTAACATCGTTGATAGAGATATATTTAACATGGTGTGATGGAATTGAGATAGAGTGAATCTTAAAAGCGTACATGAATCTTCCGCATCACCGACTTATCTTTGGTCATTTTTTGACTAAACCCCTATCTCCTCACCCATATATAGTTATATACTCAATTGTATAATTATTAAAGTGTTTATGTGATATGAAAATTGTAATAATCAAATTATCAATCGTAACACATCGACTCGTTTAACAATGACAAAAAATAACTTTTATACGTACCTAAACGTTATTATTAATTAAGTTATGGCTATGATCATCAACCTAGCTAGCTTCAGTCTGGTTATAAATATAGCGACTAAGTAAGAAAACAATAAAAAATATTTATCTAGTTCCATAGGAGATAATCAATGTATATCATTGATCAAATCCATCACAATACTTGGTGTAATGCTTTGAACTTTGAACAGGTTTATTGGTAGATTATAAAATCTGCCACTATGTTCATCATGTCCAAGTTCATTCACTCTAAATGTTGACCGTAACATAAAAAAAAAAAAGCAGTTGGATTTAAAGTATGTACCCAAATAATCAACAACCATGCCTTTGTTATTTTCATAAATATTTGCTTTACAGATGCTAAACTAGCTAGTTGCTTATTATAATGTTTTGATACCCTTAAGTTAAATGCAATATGTGGATTTCACAGTTGGTTACTAGCTTTATGTTATACCCCGGTCATTGACTAACATGTTACATGTATACATGATGAACCTTTTCTTAAATAGAATGGCGGCACCATTGGGCAAAAGATACCACAACTGTGAAAACCTAGAGACATTATCGAGCAATTAAAAGTTCAAAATTTTGACGTAGGACAAGTGTCATAATCATAATACCAACTAAAATGAGTGTTCGAAAATTACTGGTGATCAATTATATATATATATATACAAGACTCACGTACGACTAATCATGTAGAGAATTAATGGAGCCTAACATGTATAATGGCATACTGAATAAATATAGACGTAGATGTACGTGGGTACTTGCAACTTGCAAATTTTATTGTCATTGTTCCTTTTTCCTAACTACTACCATCATCAACTTGATGATTTCTTGTAAGATCATAACCACACTATTTGAAATGATGATTTTCTAAAAAACTTTTGCCTCTAACAACAAGCCAGCTAGAGCAAGAAATGTACTCATAAATTATCGCACACTGCAAGACATTTTAATTGTATTAAAATCTACGCGTATATACAATCATGTTATTCATACAACAATCTTCTTCCTTGCACTTTGTCGACAATTAGTTTCCATTATATCAAATGTCGACAAGTTGTTTTTCATTATATCAAATTATGCAGCAAGTTGATTCGATAAGCAAATTTATGGATCCTAAATTAATCCTAGAAAATAGAACCATTTGTATAGAAGCGTGTCAAACAAAACTACGCATTAGTGAATATAAAACAGCACTACACTTGTAATTTATTATATAATTCGAATTTTTATTTGCCTATTGGTGACAATAATAAATATATCTGATTTGTTATATATGCAAATTGATACATTATTTCTGAAAAATACTACTATACCATCATCAACTTGATGATTTTTTGAATAGTTCGTTTTTTGTAATTTCAAAATAATGAAATGTATTATAATTTGTAAACTAGATAAGGATATGAAATTTTGGCCTCATTTCAGTTTTATATAGTAGAAAACTAATATACTGAATTAGTTTACAAAAAAACTTTTTGAAAGTGATTAGTTTACAACACAGTCTATATACTGAATAATTTTGAATACAATTCATTTAACATATAAAGAATTTTTCTGCCAGAAAATAAGTATATCCTCTCCTCAAAAACCTTAAATTTAATAATGCCATATATGTCTTCTTTTTTTTTTTTTTTTTTTTGGTAAATAAATATAAATAAGATGCCAAGAGGAAGTTTCATTTGGCTCCATCATCTCGATCACAAGAACAAGTCACTTTTCGATAGTGTACATAGTTGCAGTATTAAATGAGATATGATGTCTATCGAATATATCACTTAACCCATTATTTAAATAAGCACATAACGACTCTGATATAAGAGTGGTTCTAAACTCATCACCTTCACGTCAGGACCACATCATCATTCAACACACTACCAAACCTATCACCAAACATATGTTACGATCACCACCAAATCAAAAATATAAAAATATCTCGCTTTATACAAATATACCCCACAAATACACACACAAAAATGGAAAACTGTTTGGTGGTGCAGACCACCAAACGAGTGCAAGGTTGGGATGGCGCAAGGTGGGTAGGCCTTTGCTACGGTGTTAGCGTGTAATACGTACCACCAGATAATCAACCACCACCATAAGACCCAATCTGATAATACGTGAGTTGGCTATCAATCTATATACACATAGTACATTTGTGACATCGTGTTAGTTTTTGGATGATATTTAGGTGTGCTATAAGTTGTTTAAAAAAAATTTTATTAGCTAAGTAGTTCATTCAGTTATTTATTGTTTGATAAAACTTTAAAGATATATTGATTAACTACAATCATAAATTTCACTCTAAAGAATGAAAAAATATGAGTTTTGTAAGCACTTTTTCTGGAATACAGATTAATATAAAAAAAAAAAATGAAAATCAATAGAAAAGTTACCAAAGTATACGCTAAAAAAGTTAACGAGTTGGTTTTTTAAAAATTTCATATTGCCAACTTGAAGAATATTGAATGAAAATATAACGAGTTGCCTTTAAAAATAGAGCAAATTCCCAAACTAGGCCAAAATTTTTGGCCTATTTCAAGAGGGAGCCAAAAACACCATCTATTTCCCATTTAGTCCATGCTCGACCGCTCGACTGCTCGACTCCATAAAACTTGCGACACGTGTCATTCCTTTATTTTTTTATTAATACTGTACACCTTTTATACTTTTATTGAAAGTCAATGCTCGACTGACGGTGCTTGACTGACGGCGTACTTTTTGTCCTTGAAAAAGTAAAAAGTTGTCAGAAAATCTGTACTTTGGATTCAATTGTACTTGCCAAATCTTTTGTATAGATTTTGGTTTGTACTTTTTTTTTTTTTTTTTTTCTTTTTTCTTTTCTCTAATTCCATTTTTTTTTCAAAAAAACACACACAGAAACTAACACCTATCAACAAATAATACTCGGCAATCTAACTTCCTTTCTTTGGGATACGTGCAACCGATCGATCAAGCAAATCTATCAACAAACCAGTCGCCAAAAACTATCAATCAACCATTCCTCATGGATGATATACAAGTAAGAAGACTGATTGTAATTACTGTTTAGGATTTCGGATTTAGTGGTTGCTTAATATCTTCCTGATGTTGTTGTTGCCGTTGTGGTTTTAATTAGTTTGCGTGGTTTTGGTAATGCCGACCCATTTAAACTTTTGAAGTGCTTATTACTGTGTGGGATTGCTTATTACTGTTTAGGTTTTCGTTTATAGTGGTTGCTTAATATCTTCCTGATGTTGTTGTTGCCTTTGTGGTTTTATTCTTGATGTTCCTGGATTTTTCATTGTGATTTTGGAATATGTAGAATCAGTTGTGGTTTCGGGTTGTCTATTTGATTAGTTTTAATCACAGTTGCGTTAGAATTGTGCTAGTGTTGGAAGTGGTACAATGTCGTTACAGAATTTGTAGAAGATGAGGTATAACTTGAATATATTGTTTGTGTTGATCATGCTTTAAATAATTTGTAGAAGTTGATGATCAAGTTGACATCAAACTTGAACCCAACAACAATGCCTATATCGAAAACATAAAACAATAGTTTTGATTAAGTGCTTATTTAATAGAACATACACCATGGCCCGACTTGTGTTGCTAGTGATCAATTTATAACTTCATTCATTATAGCCAATAAATGTCTAACTTGTCACCCTATAGCTTAAATGTTAGTACGTAGTTTGTTTTCTCGTATTTGTCAACTTGTTAAGCTCGTTCAGTATTACAATTTAAATTTGTTTGTTATCTGATCATGTG
Source organism: Artemisia tridentata subsp. tridentata (assembly GCA_021014915.2). NCBI lineage: Eukaryota > Viridiplantae > Streptophyta > Magnoliopsida > Asterales > Asteraceae > Artemisia > Artemisia tridentata. Next base: position 349,704,854 of record CP139503.1, on the reverse strand, counting down.
ATATTAATAAGACTAAAGTCAATATATTTACATGTCACGGTGATCTAAAACTAGTATAGCAAAACACTAATATCCAAACATGCAAAGATCTATGAGGCTGAAAATCATTTCTATCGTTTTAATTTGAACATTATAAAAATACGTAATTGTTAAGTTATATAATAAAGTTTGATTTATAATCACATTTTGATTGTTTGTTTGTTTGTTTGTGTTTATAGTTGTATCATGCCAAGGTCAGCGTGAGAACAAAGCTCCACTTGCTAAAAAACATAAAGCAAAAGTTGAGTGCAAGGCCGGAATGTCTTGCCCTGTTTAAAAGCACAGTCTTTGGGAATTGGTTAAACATAAAAACACACGAGCATGACAATCAGTTGCTGCACTATTTACTACAACATCAACGTGAAGTTCAGGAGCCTGATACAAATACTCCTTTTTATTTTGACATTGGGCAACACCGTTTAGAATTTGGTAGGCAGGATATGTGCTTGATTTTAGGGTTTCGATTTGGTGATGTTTCTTTGGCTCATTGTCACAAGTGAGCCTCTGGATTTGGTAAGCGTATTATGGCATTACTTACAGAAAAGCAAGGTTGGAAAGCAAAGATTATAAAGGCCGAGAATCTTGTCAAGATTCTTAATGATCCGTTTGATTTTGTTGAGCTAACGGCTGATGATGCTGTACGCGTTTGCTTGTTGATAGTTTTAGAGGTTATTTTCATGGGCAAACAGGAAAGAAACATGATCTCTAATGATATCCTGGTTCTTGTAGACGACTTGTATGCATGGAACGCGTTTCCATGGGGGGAGTATATATGGCTGGAATTTCACAACAAGATTTACCATGCTGTTTCAAAGGTTAGGGAACGTCATTTGGCAGAAATTGCTAACCGGGGTCCTGGCTACACAGCAACGTATACTTTGTGTGGATTTGTGTTTGCTTTGAAGGTTAGTGTAATTTATTAATCATACTTTTTCTGAATTGTATCTTATACTGTTTAGACTAACATTAATAAATAATTTTAACGCTAACAGATTTGGGTATTGGAAACCTTCCCTAATGCGACAAATTGGTGGGTGAAAGATGACAATGTGATCCCTAGAGCACTTGCATGGGATGACGGACAAAAGTTTGAAAAGAATGATTTTGATCTTCTCTTTGGTACTAGTCAAATTGTTCGCCTCATGCCGACAGGTGATAATTTTACACGAAGTATCTTTTATTTTTTTGTTTCTAAAGGCATTGTGCGGATAATCTTTTTATTTTTAATATACAGTTGATGAGGAAAATCAACTTTGGTGGAGAGCGAGTTTAGACTATATCCGGAAGTCTATGCCAGCACCGTTGTTTGATGATGTACCAGCTAGTCCCGGCATGCATACACCAACAGCCAATACATCGGGCGCACGTGCCAAGTTGACAGCACGTAAAAGTTCACATGTTCATCGGTCAGCACAAATGGCTGGTATGCGACAACAGATGGCTGGTATGCAACAACAGATTAACCAACTTCGTCAACTTGTGGCACATTTGAAGCCTGATGGGGTTATTGACCTGCCGGATATGGGTGAAGACATGCCACCTGATGCTTCACTTGTATCTCAGATGGTAGAAATGCAAAAACAGATTGATGGACTTCAAAACTTTCTCGAACGTTTCAAGAGTGATGGTTTGAGTGAGGAGAACGCTGGTTCATCCGGCACTGCAAGAGTGTTTGTTGAGAAGGTAATATTTCTTTATAATCCTTTTTAAATTTATTTTTTGTAAGATGTACTAGCATTACCAAACTCCATCTTATGTATTTATGAAGCTAGTCACATCAACCTAAAGTAAAAGCCTTTAGTACTTTCCTATGTTCTAACTTCCTTCTATTATTTATACCAAGTAGAAGCCTTTATTACTCACCTCATTTCCAACTTCCCTATATTTACATCAAGTAGAAGTCTTTAGTACTTACCTCGCTAAACAAAATGTCGGACAACATACCTTTTGAAATTCAAACCGAAATCATTAACAAACTTCCTGTCCAGTCTTTACTTCAGTTTAGAACTGTTTCAAAGACATGGAAGTCTTACATTGACAGCTCTAATTTCCATGTCAGTTTCGGTGTTCGCCCGACTCAGCCTTCTTGTTTCCTTATAATCTACAAGCAAGGTTTCGTTGAGTCAAGATTTATATGTTTTGAAGATGATGCTATAAATTTGTCCCCACAACGTACCTTTCTTCCAACTCTTCCTCAAATAATTCGTAATACAAATGTCAGTTCTTTTAATCTTATTCCAATTGGCACCTCTCACGGGTTGATATGTTTTTCTGATTCTTTTAAGATGGTTGTTCTTTGGAACCCATCAATAAGAAAATCAGTTGCTATAGTACTCCCTGATTGTTTAAGTCAGTATGAATCAGATAAAGTTGCTGTGGGTTTTGGTGTTAATCCCATCACTTTTGACCCTACCATTCTACGGATTTCCTATCCGGTCCATGGACATGGAGCGTGGAATGTTTTGTTATTTACATTGAACTCCCAACGCTGGAAGAATTTAGAAAATGAATATCTGCCTCGTCAAACAATCAGACTTAAACGTTCAAGTCAAGCAGTTATAGGTAGTTATATTTATTGGGCAGCTTCTGAAAGGATTGTTGGTGCTGCTGGTCTTTCTTCTCAAAAACGTTATATGATTGTGTCATTTGATTTGGTTAACCACAAATTTTCTGTCATAGATATGCCTGACAGCTTACTAAGTCGGCTTCCTGTACCTTTCTATATTTCAAAGATAAGAGGCTCTCTTCTTATTTTTGGGAACACGATAGGCGATGAGTACCATACGTTCTATATATGGGAGCTAAAGTTGAATCGTGTTAACAAAATAAAGTCCTTTAAAACACTATTCAACATTTTCACTCCTCATTTATTAAAGTTACTTGGATTTACAAGTAACGGAGATCCAGTTTTTGAATCTGATAAGCCCTATCAAATGGATCACACACTTGAAGTCTTCCAACTTTCGTCACAAGAACTTAATAATCTACGTGTTGAAGCGGATGCAGGGTCGTTCTTCATGAGCCCCTTAAATGATTCACTACTACTGCTTACTCTCCCAGATTGTTTTGTATATTAATTTGCACCAATGTATGGTTGTTAGATAGTTGTTTGTATGTTTTCGAACATGTATGTTTTCGAACATGTATGTTTTTCTAGATATTATGTATAATAGAACCAATTATGCAACATTTATGTTATTTTATTTTATTTTATCTTTTTAAATCTTTATATTTTTATTTATCTTATTTAACTAATTTGGTTGACTTGTTTCTTTAGTCAGTCACCGCAATTAATTGAACAAATTCCTGATTAACTAATTTAATTGATTTTTTTATTTTTTTTTTCAGAAATCAACTCAAAATGATGATAATATGGATGTAGATAACGATTCAAAGGTGCGTTCTTTACAATTGTATTTATATCATATGCTATATGGTTTACGAAACGGCTTACTTTCATGTACTTGTATTTTTTATTTTATTTTGTAGACAACTGGATTTGACGTGCAAGAGGATATTTTCTCTTCCGGTAATGATCTATCTGCACAAGAGGTTCAAGAAGTAGTGGATAACCTTGTTGGCTCACCAACTGAAGATCCGACAGATTGTCAGGTAATATATACAGGTTTTTTTGTTTATTTTTTTACTTACATTTCTCATCCAGAAAATTTGGCCTATTTACACGTCCATTTTATCAGGATGTGAAACAATCTGAAGTTGAGGAAGATGTGCATGTGAAGGAAGATGCGCCTGTGAAGGATGTGTCTGTGAATGAAGTGATGAATGATGACCAACATGTGGGTGAAGATGACCATCGTGTACGTTGTTCAGATTCCCCTTTTAACATGGTAAATATACGTTTTATGTGGTAATCTAATCAAAGTATAATCAATACGCGCATTCACGCCAAGTTAACTATACTGTTATTCAGGAATTGCTTTCATTTAACGATGTGCCTGTGAATGACCAGATTACTGAGCTACAAAATTTAGATCCTGCCTCCACTCCGGTAAATACCCGTTGAACATGTTAATTTATTCTAAGAACAAATAAAAGGCACATTCCCGCAACGTAAAACTTCATTTTTATTTATTTTTTCTTTATTTTTTCAGGTAGTTAGCAGTCCCGTTCATATGGTGGATGTTAACATGTTTGATTGTGAGACAAATAATGTTAATACTGTAAGGGTGCCTTTTGAACGTGAAAGGAAGGCGAGCAAGGTCTACCAAGACCCATATACGCAGCAACAGCCTACTACTCCAAGAGTTTTAAGAAGGCGTCTAAAGAGACATGTTCCAAACGTTACTCCTATGATTGTTGGACCCGATGGTAAAGAAATCTCACTTAGACCCTGGAAAGAGGTACATGTGAAATATCCTTGCACCTTCTTAATGTACAATCCACACCATTTAGCTTGTTATGTGTTTTTAACCCCTAATTTTTTTGTTGCAACCATTCAGAATCTGAAACGTAATCCCAACGCTGTAATGTTTAAAGCGTTTGTCCACCCAGAAATAATGTGTTGGATTGAAGATCAGAAGAAGATTACGCGAAAAGAGGACCTTCAGTTATTTCGTTTCCCTTGGGGCAGCGGAGGTACGACTGCTAATCTCGACTTCTGGCTGGGATTATTGGGCAGGGACTCCAAGTATAGAGGTTGGCTAACTGATGCGGTATGTAATTCTTGCAAGCCTACAATTTATGTGTTAACTGCGCCGAATCATATCTAAAATTTTGTTTGTATTCTTAAATGACAGCATCTTGGAGTATGTGTCGATTTTATGATGCATTTTAGACCTGCCAGTGCTGATTGGGTCATGGTTAGCCCATTTTTCTGCTCCCAGATCCTTAAGTATGATGTACCGACATACTATGCTGACGGAGTAACGAATGGTATCCCGTGGTTTAGTGAAGGGGTCAAGAAGGTGTGTATTTCTAAACTTCAAGTAATATATCTTATCATATATTAACAGTTTACACATGCAACTCTTACAATTGCCATAATGCAAATATTGTAGGTCTTCTTTCCAATTAATGAACCCGACGTCCATTGGAGCTTGGGGGAATTAGCAATTTCAACTGGTGTTATTACATTGTATGATAGCCTTGGGAGCCGAAAAGATGATCAACTCACAGAATGGAGTAGACAATTCAGGCAAATTTTTGAAACTCAGCTGCCCATATTACTTACCGAGAGTGAGGTGATGGAGAGGAAGAACTTGGATCCTAATTCATATTCTGTATCCTTTCGGTATGTACCTAACATCCCTAAACAAGGTAACAAGTATGGGGATTGTGGTGTTTGGGTCATTATATTTTTACACAGGTTGTCACAGAACCAACAATTGAAGATAAAGAATCCAGTTCAAGCCACTCTAGCATATCGTGAGCATTTGTCTGAGTATTTGTGGAAATACAAGATTCCGGTTACTCCAGTGCTTACCCAATAATCATTTGTATTTGTGTGGATGTCTAACGGCTGGGTGTTGGTTGAAAACTCAAAACATTTGCATTATATTATCTCTTGTGTGGATGTCTAGGCGGCGGGGTGTTGGTTCAAAACTCAAAACATTTGCATTCTGTTATCTCATGTGTAATGGTGTAAGTTGTGATGATGGATTACTGTAAGTTGTGATAATTTGAACAGTAGGCCTATCAAGTATCCTTGGTAATATTTTGAACATTTGTAAATTTTATACAGCATGGTGCCAATGCTGTAAGTTGTGATGATGGATTACTGTAAGTTGTGATGATGTATTTTGAACATTTGTATTATGCATGTAAATGTTATGTGTAATGGCTTCCTCTTTTAATGCATGTGTTATATTCACGGCTTCGTTATGATGAATGGGAACAATTATATGGCCGTAAACTTTTGTTTCTTATTTGATCTGCTTGGCTTCCTGTTTTAATGCGAAGTTGTGCAAACTTGTGACTTTCAACACACTTTCATTACAAGTGAAAGTGTTCCAGGAACATACATAGGACTATTAATTGATATCGATATGCCTTGGTCAAAGACACCATAAAATATAAATATGACCGCTCAACTGGTGGTTGGGGATATGGTTGATTTAATGTTATGAGATGGATGATCAATATAAATATGACACCACACCATAACATATGGAATTCACACCAAAACCATTTAAGTATATTTAGTCTTGAAACCTTCCACTACCTAAACAAGATAAACGGCGAAAATGAATTCACCACCAAATGATGAATGGGAACAATTACTTGATATAGATGACTCCGATTTGCGACTATCTGGCACCACACAGAAGAAAATGAATTCACCACCAAGTGAAGAATGGGAAAAATTACATGATATAGACGACGCCGATCTTAGACTATCCGCCACCACCCAGAACATAGTCCCTATTGATAATTATGATGAAAAGCTTGTTAGGAAAATACCTGGTCCTGCAAGTATTGTTCAAGCTGCGAAGATCCGCAAAACTGCGGATATTCAAGAAGGAGTGGGGGGTGCTGTAATGATGACACAGGAATACATTAAGAAAGTTTGTGATGAGGTCGAGGATTCCGATTTTCAGAGTGCGCCATGGGTTAGAGCAGTCGAGTCTTTTCATGTTGATGGCGGGGTCATTGTTGGTGTTTTTGCCGATATCCAAAAATTTATCAAAAATGGGAAAGTTGAAAAAGTTGTTGGGATAATCAAGTCTTGTACCAAGAATGTTTTGGGTGATCTCACAGTAACACTAAAAGATGTTTCAGGTTTAATCTCAGGCACAATTCATCACAAAGTGCTTAAGGATGAGGATCTTGCAAAGGCACTTACCGTTGGAAATGTTTTGATACTTAAAAATGTTTATGTGTTTTCACCGAAACAATCTGGCTGCCATTATCTTAACATTACAATAAGAAATGTGTTGAAAGTTTTCTCCAATGATGCAGTGTTGACGGTGACAGTTTAAATAGGTTTAACTAATTTGTGTTTGGTTGCTTGTATTCCTTCCTTTCTTTTCAATCTGGCTGCCAAGTTTAACTAATGTAATATCTTTTTTAGTTATATTGTTTTAATGAACTTTTTTCTTATGCAGTTTTTTAAATGAACTAATTTGTGTTTGGTTGCTTGTATTCCTTCCTTTGGTCGAGCAGTACCGGTCGAGCAGTTTTTTTACTTACATTATCTCATAATAGTTAAAACAAACAACTTTAAAAGATTCAACATTAAAGAAGTAAAAGTCATAATAATTTAAAAACATTCAACATTACAGCATAATAATTAAAATTTTAAACATTAAAGCATACTAATTAATCTACCCTTAATTTTCCCAAGTTGTCATAAAGATTGTGAAGTACTGCAGTTGAAGCATCCGTGTGGTTTTCTGGATTCTTGTACATCTGGAGTGTTGCCTTTAGTACCATTATCTCATTAGCCAACAACTTGCAGTTTGAGCACTCCCGGTTTCCAGAACTTGATGTTGATGATAATGCAGAATAGCATGGAGGTGTTGACGGTCCTGCAGAGCTTGGTGTTGATGGTCCTCTCGAACCGGTCATTAGACGGATTCGTTCCTCCTTCCACATGAAAAATTGACATCCATATTCTTCTGTCCAAGGCTGTTAACGCGTAAAAAAATTAATATATCTTTAACAATTAACAAAAATTATTCGTATGTTACACAAATAACAAACCTTTGATATAGAACACGCATAGTACAATTGACCACGTGTACGCGGCTTATGTGATTCTCGTAGAACCACATTTCCTTGTCCACAAGGGCATGGAAAAGCTTCACGTTCGGCCATCCTCATGAAAGTCACTAGTTAAAAAAATATGGGTTACTTATGCTTTTATTGTAAAGTAAACGCTCGACCGACGGCGCTCGACTGGCAATGCTCGACCAACAATGCTCGACCGACGGTGTACCTTATAATAGAATTAATAAATGTGATTGGTTGGTTTGGTAGACAGAAAAATTAATGTGAGTTAATGCATGGTAGATAATTTATAGGTGTTATATTTAATGTGATGGGTAGATGGAAAAATTAATGTGGTATTTAATTCCACATTAATTTTTCCATCTACCCATCACATTAAATATTACACCTATAAATTACCTACCCTTAGTCACATCACATTTATTAAGTCGAGCGCCGTCGGTCGAACATTTAATGCGAGTTAATGACAAAAAATGCTCAACTGATCGACTATATATATATATATATATGGGTTACTTATGCTTTTATTGTAAAGTAAACGCTCGACCAACGGCGCTCGACTGGCAATGCTCGACCAACAATGCTCGACCGACGGTGTACCTTATAATAGAATTAATAAATGTGATTGGGTGGTTTGGTAGACAGAAAATTTAATGTGAGTTAATGCATGGTAGGTAATTTATAGGTGTTATATTTAATGTGATGGGTAGATGGAAAAATTAATGTGGTATTTAATTCCACATTAATTTTTTCATCTACCCATCACATTAAATATTACACCTATAAATTACCTACCCTTAGTCACATCACATTTATTAAATCGAGCGCCGTCGGTCGAGCATTTTTATAGTAAAAAAAATATTATTTTTGTTTTGAATTTTAGGCGGGAAAATTTGGCGCCATTTTTACCTACCAACTTATTGAAAATTGGCGCCACATTTATTAACTCTTTATTATAAAGTACACCGTCGGTCGAGCATTTCTAGTTGAGCGCCGTCGGTCGAGCGTTTAATGCGAGTTAATGACAAAAAATGCTCAACTGATCGACTAGGTGTACATATATATATTCTTTCCCAAAAAACTTTTGGAAGGTAATAAAAAAATGAGTGTTTCGGACAACAAATTCCGTTTATATCTAGTTTTTGAAGATGGCTCTAGTTATGGTGTTTCACTGATGAGAGATATTACATACAATGGGTTAGTTTCCTTTGTTAATAAAAAGTTCAAACTTAACAACGGTTACATTTTAAGTTTTTCTTACAAAATGGCACACGGACCGGTCCACATAGTTGATGACGACGATGTTCAGTTTTTCGCTAATGAAGTTTGTAGGCCGAAAGCTGCATTGGCTAAACTTTTAGTTAAAATGGTTGTCAAAAACGTAAAGGTAAAACCATCTTCTTCCAAGTCATTAGATATTGACCTTAATGAATCTTTATTTCCTAATTATTTTGAACCACAAGCTTTTGATATTCAAATGCCAAAAAATGAAGAATTTGAAACCTACAACAAGTTTAATCATGAATTTGTAAATAATTCTAACCAACCAACATCCCTTTTGGAAAATAATTTGGCGCCATTACATTTAAATGAACAATTTGTGCATAAATGGGAAACAAATACTTTTGAAAATATGCCTCCTATTCCCGATGAACCAATGCCGACCATTAAGGTCCCGAATAACATGAAATACAACAGCAGTAGCTCTCGTGTCTTTTTAACCGGTGACGTATTTGATGATAAAGAGAGCTGCATGTATGAAATTGGTAAGAAAGCTCTAATAGATGGATACCAATTTAAGCAAAGAAAATCAAATAAGTCTAGGTACGATGTAATTTGTTATCATCCGGGTTGCGATTGGAAAATAGTGACCGCAAAGATAAAAAAAAATAGTGTTAAATGGAGGGTAGGAACAGTCCACGATGTTCACACTTGTCCCAAAACACAAATTCTTCCTAATCACCGTAATGCTACTGTGAAACTTTTGGGACATTTACTCGCACCAAAACTGAAAGACAACAGTCGAATCTACACGCCAAGGGACATAAAAGAAGATCTTGCTGAAGAATTCAATATCGACGTTTCTTATAAAAAAGCATGGGGTGGAAAAAACCGAGCATTGGAGTATCTCTCTAGTTGTCCTACGGAATCGTTTTCAAAGTTACCGTATTATTTTCATAATTTAAAGAAGTCAAATGACGGTACGGTAACTCATATTGATACGGATGATCAAGGACACTTTAAGATGTGTTTTGTCGGCTTTGGTGTTGCGGTAAGCATGTGTATACTATATATCCATTGCACATAAATTTTGTTTTTTGATACTATTATTTTATCCTTCTTTTAACTGATGTTTTGTACATCAAACAGATACAGGGTTTCTTACAGTATTTGCGACCACTGATAATAATTGATGGAGCGCATCTTAAAGGGAAGTATCTTGGAACAAATTTGCTTGTCGTTGGAATGGACGGTAACAACCAGATTGTACCAATTGCTACCGGTGTTTCTCAAGGTGAGACTGGGGAGTCATGGACATGGTTTTTGTCCAAGTTGAAAGAATGCATTGGGGAAGTTCCAAATTTGGCTATCATTTCTGATAGACATTATGCAATTGGACTAGCGTGTAAATCAATCTTCCCAAATGCATTTCATGGATATTGTTGTAGACATCTAATGATGAATTGTGCTTTGGGAGGTAGTAGGAAGATTTGGGCTTTGTATTGGAAGACATGCAAAACTTACACTAAGGATGATTTTTGGGCCGCTATTTCTGCTATCCAAGGATCTAAACCAGAAGCTTACGAAAAACTGCTTGAAGCCGGCATTGAAAGATGGTCTATGGCATACTGCCCGGCTAATCGATACAACTATATGACATCCAACAGCGCAGAGTCGGTAAATTCATTAACAAGGCATGTCAGAAAAGAACCAATAACAAGGCTAATGGAGTGGTATAGAGGGCTTGTACAAGAGTGGTTTTGTAAGCGTCGAGACAAATATAAAGGTAAACTTAATTTTTTATTTATTTATTTATTTTCTCTTTATTTATTTAGATGGGTTTATTTATTTTATACAAGTTGATAATTATTTTATACTATGAAAATAACTTTAGATGCGGTAGAGGGGGAAATTAGTGATTGGACTACTACAAAATTAAAGGGCAGGATGTTAAAAAGCACCAATTGGATTGTCAAAGGCATTCAAGCTAACGTACTTTATGAGGTTGTTGATGGTCGAAAAACGCATACTGTGGATTATAGTGAAAAGACATGTACTTGTTGTCAATGGCAATTTTCCGGTATACCATGCGGTCATGCGATAGTGGTTAGTAGATTTCTTAAACAGACTGATTGTAATCATTTGGTTTTGTTTTGGTTTAAAACAACAACGCTAAAAGGGACATACCAAGGATTGGTTTACCCTATAGGAGAAGCCTCCAATTGGGAAAAACCTGATGGCTTGCAAAATGTGAAGCCACCAAGTGTGGTTAAGCCCCAATCAGGAAGACCAAAAAATAAAAATCGTATTAAATCTCAAGGAGAGGTAGCAAGTCCTTTAACATGTACAAGGTGCTGGAAGGCTGGACACAAACATGGATCATGTACGGAACCATTGCCAAAGAAAAAGGTAATTGAATTGTATTTTCATTCAACAAATACTTTTTGACATTAGAGTATAAGCTTGTTAAATTGCTTTAATGTTAAATGTATAAGCTTGTTAAATTGCTTTAAATTCACAGAAAAACGTGGGAACATCATGTTGGCGACAACCATCAATGGCAGGAACTACAAGTTGGGAAGAACCATCAATGGCAGGAACTTCAAGTTGGGAACAAGCATCAATGGCGGGAACCTCAACCCCCACACAAGACAATGAAATGGATTGGAGCTACGAACATTTCAACTTAGATGACCCGTAATTGGTACAAAAGTTACCAAAGACATTGGAGTGTTTTTATTGCAATTTGTAGTACGGAATAATTACATAAAATTTATGCTTCTAAGCAGTGGGACTGCTAAATGTTTTGTGGACTGCTAAATTCAATTGTCTTCCAAGTTAATTCAGGTTATAGCCACCAAATACAAGAACGTTGTCTTAACCCATCAAGACCCTTAGACACCGAGTACAAGAATAATCCACATTTCATGACCCATTCTTGGTCACAAATTTCATTTTAAAGTGTCTTATTACTTGGTCTGTAAAATGTGATTCCAAACAAGACACGTATGGAAAATAATAATAATAATAACAAATTTCATTTTAAAGTGTCTTATTACTTGATAACACAATTAAACAACTAACATAGAGTTAAACACACGCACAAACATAATAATATTACAACGTTATTCTACTAGCTATTTTCCTAACAAGCTTTTTTCTTGATAACACAATTAAACAACTAACATAGAAGGCAACACACTAGAATAAAACCAAACCCTTTCCCCTTCATTCAGTCATTTGGTTATAGACCTTTGCCATATAGCGACGCTTCTGACGAGCATCACGCTGCGCAGTCACCAGCATTGTCTTCAAAAGATTCTCTTGTTCCTCTTCAACCCCCACCATCGTCTTCAAATAAGTAACAGCGTTCGCAGCTGCAATGCCACTTACTGCCTCAAATTCTGTAATATAAGCTTTCTTTTTACGGATTTTCTCTGCCGCATACGCACAACGCATCTCTAGATCAACCACAGCCTGTTCCGCCTCCAAAGTCTCCCTATGTAATAACACATACAGTTGTTTGCTTATCAAATGAGAATCTGCAGCATTTGCAAGTTCTTCCAGTAACATTGAAGGGCCATCCATTTGTATACTATCCTTTTTAATTGAATTCAAATATATGGAGCAAACTAAGGAGAACCAACTCTTAAATAGGAAATAGAGAAGCCTACATTTACAACAATAAAGTGTGTAATAAATGTCAATCTACTTATCCATCTACCCAACCACAAGTCGAGCAGTCAACCATGTTCCTAAACTTAAGATTCAGTCAAACGGCATAAAAGCAGTAGTCGACCATATTCCCAAAGTTAAGATTCAGTCAACATGTCATAAAAGCGGGGATAAATACAAAATGTTGGGTATGCATAAACCCAACGTTATTCCGGAGGAATAACTATCCCGCAACTACATGCTACTTCCCATGTGATTCCATCACTAACATGGTTTGCAAAAGGAACATACAAATGTTTACAAAATAACATTGATGCTAAAGACACGTTGGACTGCTGAATGTTTTGTGGAACATGCCAGGCAACCTTCAAGGAACATGTAATTTATGCTTGTAATAAAACTTTATCAATCTCTCTCGATATGCCAGCGCTGTTTGAATAGGGTCTTCAACCTCCAAAAGCCTACCGTTTCCCAACCTGTAACATCGATAACAAGCTGTTTGAATGATTAACAAAATTATAATTTAGCAATTGTAACATTCTGTTTTATGAGGCATTATATGGGCTTAGATACTAACAAGTATTGGAGCTAGTGGGAAGATAGGAAGAGCTAATAGGGTGGATAATATAGCCTTGTATTACATGAACTTTATAAACTTATATCAGTTTGTTTTAAAAGACTAAACGAATTGGTATTTCCGTTACAAATTTTGGCTGAAAGTATCAAATGTTGGGTGTGCTTGCAATTGCACATGCGCACGAATGACCAACCAAGGAAACGGCCTACTATGCTTGATGTCGTGAAATTATTGAAGGAGCTTAAGGCGAAAACTGGATATTCTAACAAAAATAGCGTATGGGTTAGATTACATCCTGACATAGCGTATGGGTTTGGGATATTCTAACAAAAATATGTTGTTCGAAACTAAATAACTCATCAATCTCTTTATAGACATGATAAAAGAGCATAAGCATGTCCCTGATCGGAGTTTTTTACCAAAGCTTTAAAACAAATTATGTTTTGACTATTACTCCATAACTCGATTGACCCACCCTTACCACCTCCAAATATAAGGGTGATGTTCTATAAACAAATTCTGTTTTGACTATTACTCCATAACTCTATTGACCCACCCTTACCACCTCCAAATATAAGGGTGATGTTCTATGTTCATGTATTACGGAAGCTTAATTCACGACAAAAAGAACTAAACAACCCATACTAAATGACATACCTGTATAAGAAGATGCAGAGCCACACCCCACAGTCGTCAAACAAACCACCCTGCTTGGGAACATTTTCAGCATTCATAAACGTAATCCTATAGGAGAGAGGATCGATTCCCTTCTGCTCAAACACACATGCTTCTTTCATCACTTCCGGAAGCCTTGTCTCTAGACAATTCCTCATTCTCAGATAAAAATCACGCGTTTCAATCTCAGGATAGCCTTGGCTATCATAGAATGTAACGTTACCAGTCCGGATGTGAAACTCCGCAAGAGACCAATGTATTTCAGGTTCATTTATGGGGATAAAAACCCGCTCAACATCAGCCCATCCAAGAGGGTATTTTTCTTTGTTTGCATAAAACAAAGGCATCGATCCATTCATCAGTAGTGGTAGAAAAAAGCAGCTAACCATCGACCATTCCATATCGTCTGGTCTAGTATGCCACATGTAAGCAATCCATAGATCAATGTGCTGTAAAAAGAAAAAAGCAAAAAGGACAAAAAAAATTCAGTAAGTTATATAAAACCACGCGCTTTTGATTTTCTCTACCTCCCAACGGATTTCAAGTTTATCGCAGTCAACACGGTTCGTACCACGACACACTTTGTTACTTTGAGCCTCCACTCGAATTCCCATTACCATGTCGACGAAATATGTGCAAAGGTTTGCGCCAAACCCATTGCTATGACAATGACAGAGGAATGGGTTTTCGAGGGGAAGCTCAAAGTACCAAGGAGTGCCGAACAAAAAATTGTCGATTCTAGAAAAGCTCAAAGGACTCGTGTTGAATGGGATAATGAAGGAGTGTGGCCTGTCATGAACAATACACACTATATGATTATCATAATCAACACGCCTCAATTATCAGAGCCCATCTTTCTAAACATGTAGATTGGTTCCACCGCTTAAATTGACGGAGTTCCATAAAACCATTGGTGTACTTGATATTGATCACATTTTTCGTTAAAAAAAGAACCAAAACTTGGGATCAAGATCAAGCACAGAAATGGTTTTAGGGAACTCAGTCAATTTAAGCGGTGGAACCCATCATACATGGTTAGATAGATGTGCCCTAATAATTGAGGTTTTCAAAGTATTATAGAATCCACAACTATAATGTTGAACTCACTTTTACAAAATCACTTCATTATATGATTACAAATATGCACTTTGTCTCATATAAAAGTCACTTGAAATCAGTTGGCAAGTACAGACAACCAAAAGCACATTTTATATAAAACTGAGTAAAGTAAATAAAAGATATTTTTACTTTACCTCGTCACGCAGCCATCCTTTGCGTTTATCGTCAAGGCCGATTAGAGAATCCCAGAAATAACGATCCACAGTTATTTCACCGCACCAAGGAAACTTACAATTACGCCACCCATCCCTAGTGAGAAATTTATCAATTTCGTAGCCAAGATAAATTGTGTCGAGGTTTTGATATGGTCGATGAAGAATCTGTAATCATAAATGACCATTACCAAAAACATTACAAAATAATAAAAACAATAACAATCTAACGTGCTTATATTAACATAGGTTTTAGCAATAACTTATGTTGGTTGCATATGTTAACATTTTATTTTAAAAGTTTAAACTAGCATATGGTCTTAAAATTTTTATAGGTTCACGTAGGGGGGAGTTGGTTGAACTATTTTAGGCTCTTCTACGATAAAAAAAAAATAAATTATAAGAATCATGCAACCCCTACATCATTTTAACATACGCTGTGGCCTGTGAGTGAGGCATAATGTTTACTGTCTAAACTACATAATTAAGCTTATGTTGTGGAAAATTAAAGTTCACAAAATTTTTCAAAAGATTTTACAAGATTGTGTGTACCGCCGATGCACTAAGTCTTCGCGACGAGATCACAAGCTGTCAAAACAGTTGCCCGTGTAGTTTGAACCTGATCGGGAGTACAGACTACCTCCGCCGTGTCTTAATCACAAGCAGGATGAATAATCTGAGGCCCGATATCTGAGCCCAACTCTACAGGGTTAAGTAAACCGACTATCTATGGTTCAAGGTCGCCCGGAATCACCCCTTGATCCGTTTACCCTAGTTGTTTCCCATAGAATAGCCGATTACCACCGAGGTGATACAACACTTAGATCCATCGCAAAGACAAAAGCAAAGGTTTCCAAACCTCGCACTTGAAAATTGTTTGGTAAAAATTGTGTGAACTTTGATTTTCCGAAAAAACACATTGGTCACCCTAAATTAAACATTGTACCACCAAAACTGAAACAATAACCTAAAAATAGTTAAAACAATTGGCCTAGATTAAAACTATTTTATAATACAGAAATTAAACATCTTACCTCTACCCAAGGTCTGACTTCCCGTAACATTTCAACCATAATCGGATCAAGAATGTTCTTTCGATTTCTCAATTCATCTACGCTAGGAACTTTTGAAGGTTTTACTTCAATAAACGGCGGCCTAATAACTTCTTCGTACCTCCTCTTCTGTATCCCGTAACGCTCATGAGGAAGTTTCTTGTGAGTTGAAATTTTGAAGTTTGCTTCCTTAGGTTGACACAAATCATCTTGCTTTTCAGCTTTTACAACATTTTCCTGTGGCAGTCCATCTTCCGGGGATGATTCAAGATAAACAAATTGCGACTGAAACATATTAATAAATTCATTGGGTTCACTGCAATACTCATCACCGATATCAAGGTCCTGCGAATGATATCAAAAATAAGAATCACAAATTGGGATTGCTGTTCTGGTTTAATCCCACACGATATTCAGAAAATTACCTTTTCACCATCAGGTGTGGTAAGTTTGGCTTGCTGTTCTGGTTTATAAGTATAAAACTGCATACACAAAGAATTTACCACATACTATTAGACACTCATATTTACAAGTATAAAACTGTTCAAAAATAAATAAATAACCTTTTCATAAGTCTCCATGTTACTCTTTTCTTCCTGTTCTCTTATACAAGTATAAACCTGCATACCAAATTGTTTACCACATATTAGTATAACATTTTAATTAAATCACAAATACATGATTAAAATGAATGAATTACCTTTTCATAACAATCTTTCTCCACTTTCTGTCTTTTACTGTTAAGTACCTGCAAATGAAAGTATTGTGGAACAAAACTAGCCTATTAGTGTATACCATGATAAGTTTCTCAAAAGAAAATATCTTGGTAAAAAATTGGAAAAGGTAAAACATTAACCTGAATTATAGTCTCGAGTTTGAATGTTCGGGCTTGCAAATCATTGACAACAGCCTCAAGAGCAACCATATCCACATCTTTACATCTCTCCACTGAAGAAGCATCTTGACTGATGTGTACTTCCTGACTCATTTTCTGCTTACCTCTCGCCACTTTCTTCCAGTAATGATCATAAGGTCCACCTTCTACAACTGGCCGCACTCTCGGGGTATACCACCTAAAAAACTCTAATGATTCTGTATACCATTGAGATTGACCCTCAGCAGTGGTTGGGTAGAGAGCGAATTTTGGTGTTGATTCCTAGCAAAAATATAGAAATTAGTTTTGTATCCACCAATCAATTATAAAAAAATTATATTTACCTTAGCAAAAAGTTGGTGGAAATCATCAGATTTCCCAAATGATTTGTGTTTCGACCATGAAACTGCTCTTGGGATCACCCCTTCATCCTTGGTCCACCAGCGATGACTTCTATCGGAGGTCTCAATAATCCATATCTTCAAAAAAGTAAACAAAACCATTATGAGTTACAAGGACTATAAAGATAATAAATAAGCATTCTTCTAAAAAAAGTAGTCAAATAGTTGCAAGTAATAACCTTGAATGCACAAACAAATCCAGACAAGCAATAGGTCGGAATATCCTTGGATTTTGTGTTGCCCAATGTTCCACTGTCAACAGGTCGATGCTTTGAAGTAACATTTCTGATTGAATCATACAGCTGCCTCCAAACGTGCTCTCCCCATGGGAATGCATTCCATTCTTCAAGATCCTCGACCATCCTCAGTAACATATCATCAATGACAGACCCCAATTCCTTACCCATAAATATAACCTCTAGGGTTAGCAACAGACACACCCTTACGGCATCTTCATCCGACAGATTTAACAAAACTGCTTCATCTTCAATAACAGATAGAAGATCGATGTTTTTCACATACTGGCCAACCTTATCCGGAAAAACACGATCACGAAAAGGGATATCACCACTTCTCCATTTACGAAAGCTGAGAAGACCAAATCTAAATCCAGTTATCAAGCAGAATTCGCGTCGACCAAAGCATTTGCTATGTCCATTCACACAATATACAATTGGAAGATCATAGCTATCATCATATTGGTGGACCTGTTTCTTAAGCATATACTGCACCAGAGATTCTTCATTATCAAGATAGGTAAGATCCAACCACGGTCCAAAACATGTGGCCTTAAACATTGTCTGTCGTGGCTGATCTAAACTATTTTTCATGAGTAAGAAGTAACGCATTTTACTTCTCACGATAACTGTTGAATCATAGTCCTATAAAAAAGAAATATTGTACAACATGTTAGCTTAAGACTTACAGTTAAGAAAAGCTTGAAAACATTATAAACAATAAGAAAAATGAGCTGTCAAGTAAGGAAAACCCTTAAGTAAGCTAGTTAGCAATCCATAAGAACTTACAACTAAGCATTAAGCTTAAGTATACTAAAAAAAGACATAATAACAACCACTATAAGCACTAATTAACTTGAAAGCTTATAAGTACAAGGTGGATGATTGATACATCAAGTTCCTACGGTGCGATGAAACTTTACTACCCACATGTCATAACCAAACTTCAATCATATTTTGACTAGTAGTGTGTGTTAGGGGGTGTCTGGATAGTTAATATTGAGGGCGTAAGGGCTTATTTGAAATTTGAAATCTCATAAACTCATAATCCCTCGAAATAAGCTAATCAAAACACCTAGTTAAAACATAATCTTCATATACTAATCAAACTGTGAGAGCATTGATTCCCTAAGTAACCATAGCACCAAATCAGAAATTGAACTAAGGCCTAACGCTTCACAAGAAACTAAATGACGGAACAAGCATCAATAAACAAATACCAAGGTAATAAAAAGATTTTTGCCTTTTTTTTGGGTTTTTGGCTTTTTTTTATAAATAAAAAAAACTAATAAACCAAAAAAATCCGAACAAGTATATAATTAAGAAGTTTGAATAAACACTTTCCTGACATAATAACTTAACAATAAATAATGACATAATCAAGAAGTTTAAATAATAAAAAAATCCGAACAAGTATATCAATAAGAAGTTTAAAAAATCCGAACAAGTATAACAATAACTTAACAATAACTAATGACATAATCCATATCTTCAAAAAATCCGAACAAGTATATCAATAAGAAGTTTAAATACTAAAAAAAGCTAACAATAACTAATGACATAATCAAGAAAACTAACCATTTTGGGTTTCGCTCAATGACCTAATGATGTATACCAGATCAAAAGTATTTACGTCTCAGCTTCTTGAGTAACCATTTTTATCAGTCTCAAATGCTTTGTAGTAGCTCACCCTTGATGAGGAATGGTTGATTGATAGTTTTTGGCGACTGGTTTGTTGATAGATTTGCTTGATCGATCGGTTGCACGTATCCCAAAGAAAGGAAGTTAGATTGCCGAGTATTATTTGTTGATAGGTGTTAGTTTCTGTGTGTGTTTTTTTTGAAAATAAAATGGAATTAAAAAAAAAAAAAAAAAAAAAAAAAAAAAAAAAAAAAAAAAAGGTACAAACCAAAATCTATACAAAAGATTTGGCAAGTACAAATGAATCCAAAGTACAGATTTTCTGACAACTTTTTACTTTTCCAAGGACAAAAAGTACGCCGTCAGTCGAGCATCCTTGGTCGAGCACCGTCAGTCGAGCATTGACTTTCAATAAAAGTACAAAAGGTGTACAATTACTTATATTCTGTGTGGGCCTGAATTATATTAATAAAATAATAAAGGAAAGACACGTGTCGCAAGTTTTATGGAGTCGAGCAATCGAGCGGTCAAGCATGGACTAAATGAGAAATAGATGGTGTTTTTTGCTCTCTCTTGAAATAGGCCAAAAATTTTGGCCTAGTTTGGGAATTTCCTCTTAAAAATATAGTTCCTAGTGATATTATTTTGACAGAATATAAAAGTGCATTGTTGCATTGGATTTACTCATGAACTGGTATATTAATTATAGGGCAATATCTTTGAAAAAAACATCTAACTTGTCACAAATATATGTTTTGCGTTGCGAACAAAAATTTGGTAGAAAATGAGTAAAAAAGTTACATAAATGGACTTTTTTAGGCATTATGACTATTTTGCCTTTCCAAGTTACATAAATAGTCCCTGTGGGTTTGCGAAAATTGCATCCACCGTCTTTACGCTAAATTACATAAATGGTCCATGTCTCAACACTAAATTGCGTCCAACGTTTTTTTTTTTTTTTTCGAATTATTTTTTCGAATTATTTTTTTCCAACATTTTTTTCGAATAAAATTTCTAAAAAAAAATTTCAGAAAAATTAAATGGAAAAAAAATTAATTTCGAAAAAACAAAATTCAGGAAAAAAAATTTGGAAAAAAGTTTCTAAAAAATTATTTCAGAAAAAATAAATGGAAAAAAAAAATTCAAAAAAAAAATACTTTTTCTAAAAAAAATAATTTCGGAAAAAAAATTATTTCACGAAAAAAAAATTCTAAAAAAAATAATTTCAGAAAAAAAATAATTTCGAAAAAACATTTCGGAAAAAAAATATATTTTCGAAAAAAAAATTGGAAAAAAAAATTGGAAAAAAAATAGTGACGTTGGACGCAATTTAGCGTAAGGACAGAGACCATTTATATAATTTAGCGTAAGGACGGTGAATGCAATTTTCAAATAATCTAGTGTAAAATGGTCATTACAGAATTTTTTTCATTTATGTAATTTTTTTACTCATTTTCTACGAGATTTTTGTTCGCAATGCGAAACACATATTTACGACAAGTATGATGCTTTTTTAAAGATATTTCCCTTGATTATAGTATTTGATTCTCCTATTCAAAAATATGCAGAAAGAAGTTAAACAAGGGGCTCGAAGCATTGGAATATTGGATTACTCCTTGATGATTAGTCGCCATCGTATATATGTCGATTTTCACTTTTTACTTGAATTTGTGTCGCCAGAGAGTGCGACTAACAGTCTAACAACATCCAACAAATATTATCGACAGTGTTAAAAGACAAAATAGTATAAAAT
Organism: Artemisia tridentata subsp. tridentata; assembly: GCA_021014915.2. Classification (NCBI taxonomy): domain Eukaryota; kingdom Viridiplantae; phylum Streptophyta; class Magnoliopsida; order Asterales; family Asteraceae; genus Artemisia; species Artemisia tridentata. The sequence goes on along the minus strand of CP139503.1, from coordinate 349,683,750 downwards.
AGTCGAAATGCTAGGTCCATGTTTTGGATAGTTTTGAAGAGATGCACACGCTTTAATTGATATTTTCTTGCTCGATATTTTTATTATTCTTTCTTAGGGTCAAAGACTCAAAGCATCACTAAACTTATATAGCCGTTATGGTTATGTTTAAGGTATCCATGCATGCTTTATTTGGTTCTACATTACCAATAACCACCCGCTAACCTGGTTATAACTAACTCGCTCTTTAAATGTACCATCATTTATGCACAAAACCTTTTTCTTAAACATAGTCTTATGTTTAACAAAATCCTCAACTTAATTATTTTGTAATTTTGACCATTAACTTTTGTCATGTTTTACGTGTTAAGTATGATTTTTTTTTCATATAGTCTGTCCTTAACTGCGAAATTTATACTAATTCATATGTTGATCGACTATATTAGAGTCGTTTAACACCGTACTCACTACAAAAATTTTGGGCTTTGGAGACGGCAAATTTTTAGCGACTACAGATGTAGTCGCAATAGGCCTACAAAACGACAAAAAATCTCACTTTCTTGGTCCCGTCTTTGACCAAAACTTGTAGCGACTACAGTATTATCTTTAGAGACTACATGTAGTCGCTACAGAAACGCTAGAAGACAAAATACGAGTCCGCAAATTATATTACTTTGACTTTCAACTTTTGCAACTACTCGTAGTCGCTATAAGTTGGGGAACGAAAAAATATATGTCAAAGTCAAATTTTCAAAACTTATAGAGACTACATGTAGTCGCAAAAGGGTTCGTGTCGGAAAATTTTTAGTCAAAGCCAAAATTGTTAATTTTGTTATGGGGGGAATTTTTGGCGCCCAATCTTTAGAAACTACATGTAGTCGCAAAAGGGTTCGTGTCGGAAAAAATTTAGTCAAAGCCAAAATTGTTACTTTTGCTATGGCGGGAATTTTTGGCGCCCAATCTTTAGAGACTACATGTAGTCACTAAAGAAGAAATGTTGTCACTAGAGGTTTTTTTTTTTTTTTTTTTTTTTTTTTTATTATTATTTTTTTTTTTTTATTGATTAATAATATTATAATTAATCACACATAACCCAATCGTAAATTCTCACAAAACACACATAACAATGGCTGGTTACATGCCGAAAAAAGAGTGGTCAAAGGTTTTATCGAACCTACCACTCTTTGATGAACCTACCACTCTTTTAAATTGGTGTTTGGATATGAATTTAACTCATAACCTAGTTAACGAGGTGTTTGTGTAACATCTCCAAAGTATAGCAGCGGAATGTAATATTACTGGGTGCTACTTTTTAGTACAACAGTCATAATCATAGAAAACGACTCTAAAAGAGACGTTTTAAAAGTTTATCATTCAATCAAAATAAAACATCAGAGTTACAAAAGGTCCCAAATAGTCTTAGAAAACATAATGTATTAACATAAAAAATTTCAAGAGTTTATCGAATGATAACAAAATGCAAGCCTTCAAAATATTCTCCGTGCGACTTCATGCTAGCCAATTACCTTAAGGACCTGAGATAAAACATGCTAAAAAGTCAACACAAAGGTTGAGTGAAATTCACAGGTTTATAAATAATTAATGGACCACAAGATTTCAGAGTTAAAGTAATAATTGCAATGAATACAATTATGGGTAAATAGTAAATATTGCACTAAGCTCACGAACTCAAACGTTAACTAATATCATAGAATGATATTAATAATGCCCTAAAAGGTAATTTGCCATATTACCTAATTTCTCAATATTATGTGTCCGTTTGACCTACAATTATCAAGTGAGCGCTACTCACCCGGACAGGCTTGTCAAACCCAATATGCATATTCATAATATTAGCGTTTACTCAGTTTGTAATTAATGGTTCATGATGTTAGGGACTTATTTCTGGCAACAAAGGTACCTAGGCAATAATACTTTTTGGTAAGCATACAGTTTAAAGCACTTGTGTCCAAATTGTAAAATAATATGTATCTCCCCCAATGGGTTTATAAATAGTTTAAAGAGTTTAGGTGGGGCTATGAACTTACCGTAAGCAACAGTGAATAGCAAAGTGCAAATAAAGTGACGATTAAGCCGAAAAGACCTACGAGCAACACAAATGGAAGTGGAATAATAAAGAAATTTCGAATCAATGACACCAACTTTGTAATCACCAAATCAACTAGCCTTCAAATCTTTTCACCTAAACTTTTTGAGGACACAAGATCAAGGTACAAAACACTTGCTAAGAACTTCTTTAAATCATTGTATAACTTCACAAATAAATCACTTGGATAGGAGATTTTTGCACTAGCATCAACTATGGAGTATAAGCTTTCATTTTCTTTATAAGTAGTTGGTAAGATTTCAAGTTATGGTTGGTGTTTTGCTGGTGGAAGTGCACGACAACAAGGGGAGAGGGAACCAAAAAAAATTATCATGTTTTGAGATCTATAATTTTGGTGGTTTGGTGTTAAATGGTTTTGTAACCATGGTTACTTTTGGATAATGGGAGACATAAAAGGAAAATTACAACAAGTGTCATATGACACTTATGTTAAACGCCCACCTCAACATGTGGTGGTCTAAGCTGGTGATTTTTGGAGATTTTTTTTTATATAAAGTGTATCATTTAGTGTATAGTTTGATCCCGGTAATTGCAAATGTGGAGTCTTTAAGACGTAAAATTTAAAATCGGGTAACTTAAAAATACAAAACTTACAAAAATATTAAAACTTGACATCAAAACCTATTTTGATATTTTAGGTGATCCTTGAGCTTGTTGGGTGATTACTTGATGTTGAAAACGCGTAAAACGTAAAATGTGCAAAGTTTAAATAAAAATGCAAAAGTAAAAATGGGATATTTAAATTGTGATTGTAAGAAACCAAAATGCATAAAAATATATCTACTTAGTATTATTAAGTATCGGTTTGAGTTAAATGTACGTTTAACGACGTATACGGAATAACCTATCTAGTTACTCGCAAAAAGTGAATTTACTTAAAATAAAAATATTAAGTAAACTTAAAATATTAATTAATCACCTTAAAATTGTGAATTGTTACAGTTTTGGATATGTTGTTTCACTACAACAAAAGAGAGGACGGGCGGCCACCTTTTGGCGGGGACGCCCTTGTCCCCGCCGAAAGTTGCTAAATGACAAAAAACGTATTTCGTTTGAGTTGTTTCGTTTGCTTGTCAAGTTGTTTCGTTTAAGTCTGTATAAAATGAATGTGGTTAAGAACTCTTGCGTGTTTTGAATAAAAGTTTGCCTTCGTGTTTGTTAATTGTGATATTGTTCCTTCAGTTGGCCAGTCTTTATGCATATGTAATTTAGTGTTGAAAAATTGCATATTTGAAGTACCCTGCTGTTTAAAGGGGTGTTTGGATATTGTAATGATCAATAATCACTTTCCAGGAGGTCGGAGGAACTCAAAATAAATATTAAACATGGTATTATTAGATTAAAGAATGGGGGAGGCGTGTGTGTTTTCTAGAGAGAGAAAAATAGAAAAATACTCACACCTCAAATGATACAAGAGAATCCCACCTTCCTAGTTGAGACTAGGAGGGTATTTTTACTATTTTACAATCCTAACTTTACTCTAATGGAAAAACTAGACCTTGTACTTAATTACTATTGCAATTCCCGAATATAACATAACTTTAAAGGCTAGCAATCTCTCCCCAAAGTGATGTTATACAGGAATTGCTTACAACTTTCCCTACAAGTAAAATTAAATACAAAACATAAGCGCAACAGCTCTGAGAATGGTCTTCAAACTTCATTACATCGTTCAGCTTGCAGAATCTTCTCAGCTGTCATTTCTTTACTTGCAGAAGAACAATTGAGCAAATCTAATTAGGGTAAAGGATATTGGTGATTAAATCTAGCTTTTCACTCTCCCCTAATTAGTGTTCTCCCCCAAACTGACAACCTTTCTGATGAATGCCCTGAATTCTGAAGAATTCTTTTGATAAATGAATGCCCTGAATTCTAAAGAAGTCTTTTGTTAATTAAATGCATTCCGTCTTTAGTCTTCTAACACGCAGCGGATACCGTCTTTAATCTTCTAACACGCAGTGGAAAATGTAGAACAGACTGTAGACTTGACCTTCTTCAAGATTGTCTATTCGGGGAAATAACGTATCAACATCTTCATCTCACTAAATGCATCTCAGTTATCTTACATAAGAAAGATCAGCCCGTAACATACACATGAAATGATAACACCAAAGTAACAAGTTGACCCATATCGTTGGTCACGGGTAACTTGTTGGACGATTTCTCTCCCCCGAAGTTGAAACCGTAGCACCAGAATCAATTAAGATCCGGAAATGCACTTTTCTTTCTCTAGGATAGTTCCATCATCACGGGATATTACACATTTCTCTCCCCTGCTGGTTACGATTTATCGGAATCAGCATAATGGTGTGTACGTGGAGTATTAACTGGAAGCATCTTTATCATTAACCATATAGCCTGTGAGAAGATGTAGATAGACCCAATCTACTAATAATACCATCTAAAATGTCTAATCTTTATCAACCTCCTGTATAAAAAACAACGGCTTTTTGTAGTGACTACTGATGGAGAAAACCCACTATGACGAACTTGAGACTGAAGTAAAATAACCCAAACTTGTGACTTAAACTTGCACTATTGTTGATTAAGAACCAATGCTGAGCACTACAACGTAACTCCTTGAAGCATAGGTCGTTTCATATACCCATCCAACCATCCTTAACTGTATATGAGCTCATCTTGAATTATCCACAGCTTTTTGTGACACTTGAGCACTACAACGTAACTCCTTTAAAGTGATAGCTATACTCTGTGAGCACAACAACGTAACTCCTTACATCAGGTATAACTAGACAAATCAAGTCTTAATCAATGTATGCTCTGTGAGCAACCTCAGCTCGAACAAGGATCTAGAAGAATCATGCATCCAACCAACCCCGATATCTTCAAGATACTAAGTGCACGTACCCGTGATATTCCACTTTAACTTCAAATAAGTAATAATGAATCATCCTTGTAGTCACAGTTGATAAAATTCAAAATTTAGCCATTGTCATTTGATTGTGAATCTTGATCAGGATCTTTTAAGCTATACGTGGTAGTTTTGAGGATGTAGGCCAATAATATTTTTTGTGATTTTGGTGTGGTGAGTTTGAAATATGCCATAAAATACAATTCTAAGGATACTAGAAAATTTTGAGTTTTAGAAATTTTTACGCCAAATTTCACCAAAAAAATTCGAATTTTGACCTAAAAATTTGAATTTTGGGCCAAAATTTTCACCATTGTACCAGAATTTGAATTTAGCGTAAAAATTGAACGTTAAATCGCTCATACAAATTAAATTTTACTCAACTTTTCCCGCTAAAAAACTTTTTTTTTTTTTGGCATACTCAAGGTCTTGTACAAACTCGACTAAATGTAGAGAAACTCGATAGAACCTTGTCTGATGAACAGTACCGATCAAAACACACCTCAATTCACATTTTTTCACCTCAAAACCCCACGATTCTCCCCTGGTTAGCTCTGATGCCAATTGTAATGATCAATAATCACTTTCCAGGAGGTCGGGGGAACTCAAAATAAAGATTAAACATGGTATTATTAGATTAAAGAATGGGGGAGGTGTGTGTGTTTTCTAGAGAGAGAAATAATAGAAAAACACACACCCACACCTCAAATGATACAAGAGAATCCCACCCTCCTAGTTGAGACTAGGAGGGTATTTATACTATTTTAGAAGCCTAACTTTACTCTAATGGCAAAAGTAGACCTTGTACTTAATTACTATTGCAATTTCCGAATATAACATAACTTTAAAGGCTAACAGATATGGATCTAACAAGAAGATGATTAATGTCAAATACCAAGTGTAAAATACCTACGAATTACATTACAAAGCGGATTACATTACAAATCGAATTACATTACAAGCAGATGATTGGGTTTGTTTAAAGGGTTATTTAAGAAATATAATACATTAAACAACAACAACAACAACAACAACAACAACACATTAAACAAGAACAAGAACAACAACAACAACAACACATTAAACAAGAACAAGAACAATAACAACAACACATTAAACAAGAACAACAACAACAACAACAACAACAACAAAAACAACAACAATAACAACAAAAACAACACATTAAACAATAACAACACTACTGCATACGAAGATTTTCCACGTCATCTAATAGCTCACGGAGTATTGCACCTGACTGACATGCGTGGTCTTCGGGATTTCTTGCCATTTCAAGTTTTGCCTCCAGCATCCTTACTTTTATCTCTAGCACCTGTATTTGTTATTACAGTATGTTTATCCTAAGATCTCTGGCATTACAGTTTCAGCACTATGTTGGTGCAGATCCAGAACCTTGAGATGTTGAAGAAGAGATAAATCTTAACCGGTCTTCAAATTCACTCTTTCACATAAACTATCCACATCCATGATCTTTTTTTCTTGCCTGTTACATAATAAGGAAATTATAAGAAATTTCTTTTTAACAACCCAATTATTTGTATATTTACGTAAATAAGAAATGTATGATTGTTCACCTTCGAAAGGGGACATGCATAATAAGGCAATCCAAATGTATCTCCTTGATGTGATGTTCTTAATTTTATATCTCCTCTTCCACAAGAACAGATAAAAGGATTATTTCGCTACATCTCAGGTTTTAAAATTGGTGTGAAGATAAGAGGTTGTGAGGTTTAGTGGTTGTGAGGATAAGTGTGTATATAATGTGTTTGTGAGGATAAGAGCAGATCTGCCAGCTGTTATATATGGTAAAAATAGAGCTTTTGGAGGGAAGTTTTGGTGGGAAAATTTTGGTGGGAAGTTTTAGTTAACTTACTGATAACAGGAAAAGTATTTACATTATTTCAATATCAGCAATGTAATTGATTCCTATAAACATGACATGACAAATGCATTAAACTACAATGATATATCGAAAAACGATGTTGCATTAACATCTTATGTATAACCATATCATCTCGACTCATTCATTTAACATCTCATGTATAACCATATCATATCGACTCATTCGTTTAACATCTCATGTATAACGATATCATCTCGACTCATTCGTTTAACATCACATGTATAACCATATCATCTCGACTCATTCGTTTAACATCGCATGTATAACCATATTATCTCGACTCATTCGTTTAACATCTCATGTATAACCATATCATCTTGACTCATTCGTTTAACATCTCATGTATAACGATATCATCTCGACTCATTCGTTTAACATCGCATGTATAACCATATCATCTCGACTCATTCGTTTAACATCGCATGTATAACCATATCATCTTTACACATTCGTTTAACATCTCATGTATAACCATATCATCTCGACTCATCCGTTTAACATCTCATGTATAACCATATCATCTTGACTCATTCGTTTAACATCTGAGGTATAACCATAGCATGTCGACTTATTCGTTTAACATCTCATGTATAACCATATCATCTCGACTCATTCGTTTAACATCTCATGTATAACGATAACATGTCGATTCATTCGTTTAACATCTCATGTATAACCATATTATCTCGATTCATTCGTTTAACATCTCCTGTATATCCATATTATTTCGACTAATTTGTTTAACATCTTATGTATATCTATATCATATCGACTCATGCATTTAACATGTTATGTACATTCATAATATCTCGACTCATCCGTTTAACATGTAATGTATATCCATAACAACTCGACTCATCCGTTTAACATGTCATGTATATCCATAACAACTCGACTCATTCGTTTAACATCTTATGTATATCTATATCATATCGACTCATTCATTTAACATGTTATGTATATCCATATTATATTGACTAATTATTTTAACATCTTATGTATATACATATCATCTCGGCTCTTAAATACTAAAAAAAGAATATAACATTGTTAGCTCAAACCGAATCTTAAGCTAAAAACGAAAAGCGTTAACAACGTTCGTTTTGAACTAGGGTTGAGCATTTGGACTGACCACCCGACCCGAGAAACCGACCGAGACCGAACCGATTCGACCGGACCTGCCCATACTCAGTTTTTAGACGGGTTGCACTTTTTCGGACATGTCGGTTCGGTTCGGTTCGAAACCCGACTAAAAATCGACTAAAAACGTATCTAAAGTCGAAAAACTTTAAATTATAAATGGCCGTTATTATAAAGGATAAACGATGCAACAATCGTTAACCAACAGGGGTTAACGGGTAAATTATAACGGAATGCACTTAACACTCGTTAAAAAAGGGACCACAAGTGTTATTCTTTGGAGGCGATAGAGACGATATATGCAACTTTTAAGTTTGAGGGACGATAGGTGAAATTTTTGACAAACCACAGGGACCATTTATGTAATTTACTCTTTTTTATATATGCGTTTTAGTAATAAGGGAGAGGTGTGAGTTTGTGTGACTGCGTGTTTTGGTTAGAGGATAATTTGTTTTAGTGTGTGAGTGATTTTAGGGGTATAGGGATATAAGTGTAGTAGCTTAGGTACACTTGCATTTGGGCTTTCACATTGTTGGGCCAAGAGGCGAATACGGTGAGTTCGAGAGTCCTATTTATAACATAAAACGAGGAAGGCTGCGAGCCGCCGCGTTGCGGCGGGGCGGCGATTATTCGTTCCTATGTGTACGTGATCTTTCTTAGTTTCCAGGCCAAGTCCAAACACTCCATCATGGTCCTCAAAGTCAGTAGCTACACTGAAAAGTTATGATAATCAAAAAGTACAAATGGACTAACATTCTTAATTATAATCTATAGAAAATGCAAACAAAAAGACATAAACAGAAAATGGTATGTCTTTTCCACCAAAAAGGTGAGTACAAACCAACATACACATCAAACAGCCCGGTACCTTTATAGTTGGTGGTGAAAGCCGTTATGCTCCTAGCAAGTTGACTAATCGCCGCCATCCGTGCAAGCTCTGAATTGAACAGCTTGATGCCAAAGCACCTTACAAATTCTTTCCTATTAGTATCTAAAATAATCATAAGCATGTATAAATTCATTGCAATACCCGTTTCCATCTACTTACGTTTCATTATACCAACAAAAGCATAGTAGCCCACTTCATTGATCCTACTAACTTGAATCCGTTGTCAATGCCAATGGCTAACCTGAAATTACATCATAAGAACAATCAGACCCTTAAAATGGCATATCGAAAAGCACATAATCAATAAGACTATTAAAAATTTGCTTAATGTGGAATGAGTTGACAGTCGCAGGCCCTTACTCTAATTCTATAATAGTATAATGATGATACATTAGAGTCGGCATATAATTCAACATGCATTTCATCTGTGCTTAATACAGAAGTCCACATCTAACCACCCATTATGAGCTTAAAGAATATTGGCCATATATAGTTTACTAAAGACCATTACAATGTGTGATCTCAGTTAGCTTTTTCTTTAAAGAAAAGTGAAACTGTCATGATACTTGTACTTCTATGTTAAATTGAACATAAAGTTATTTCCCTATTAGGCCAAATTTTATACTTTGACTCGTATGAAGGCAACGTAATGTGTACCTGTTGTAAAGTTAAAGAGACGTGCGGTTCCAGCAAAACGCACCACATTAGGCCTTTCGTAACTGTAGTGAACCAAGTAGTCGCGCACGCACTGTACTTTTTGAAACAAAAGAAAACAGATATGTGAAATATCAGTCGACAATGTTTATTACAGAAACAATATAACAATTTGAAGTCTTAATGGTAGTAATTTTTTTGAGCTTTAAAAATATGGGAATAAAACCGACTATAATTAGTAAAAAGTATGTTAACAAATGACTAAAATTGGATAAAAAAGTAAGAAAGTATACCCATTGAGATGGTGTCAATCGGAGTGTATTGTGAATAAATACCCTACATAATCTGATAACGGAGAACATGTGTGTGTGCGTGTGAGAAAAGAGTATTCCCGTAGATTCATAGACCAACAAACACAGTTACACCATGCCTGAAATAAGTAGAAAATGCATACCTTTTCTGTCCGAGCCCCAGTGTTCGACTCCAAAGTGCACAGTCTTTGAATATATTCAAACATTCGCCAGAACTGATGTCCCAGTCCGTCCGCTGCTTTATTTTGGTCAGAAGCCAAGGATGTAGGCATACAAAACAGCAGTCATATAATTAGTTCAACTGTGGTCATTTTTAATGAAAAGAGTAATAAACAAATACGACATACCAAAAGCATGACAGTCGCTTCGAAAGAAAGTTTGATTAATTCCCAAAGGTTACTAAACGCGACTCAACTGAACTGTGACAATGCTCGAGCACATGTACCGCTAAGCCATAACCATGAACCACCATAATGCCCCTCACAAATTCTTTTGCGGGTTTTCTGCTTGGGGATCTGTTGGTAATCCAATAACAATGTCCCCCACAGATCATTTTCTTATCTACACATAAAAGAAAATAAGAGGGAATCAACATTTTAGTTCGAAACAAATACACAAAAAATCATTGAATGCAGAATTCACGTCTTTGAATACATGATGAAAACAAAATACTAAACTTACAGGTATCTCAAGTGCAACGGGGTTGATGTGTGCGTGTATTGCTCTAATTCTTTTATATCCACGGTGTGTCGTTGTGGTTTAGCAGTATTAATGCCTACTCAAGTTTTAAATTTATATTTAGCCGACTTATTAATAAAACACACACTTTAACGAGCAGTGTACCCGGTCAGTATGAATATAATGGTAAGTAGAGTGTCGATCACTAAGAGTGGAATGTATTATCTATTTATTCTAATCAGTATTTTAATATCTTAAGTTAGTTGTACAACCTAATCTAACGCAAGGGGGTTTCAGCCTGAGAGACTGGCACGGTTTGGTTATGATTAAATATAAACTAAACTAATGAGCACGAATCAGCGATTAGCACACACGCACACAGATAGATACATGAGACAATAAGAAGACCTGTCCTGATAATTAAGTAGCTTGTCACTTGTTTTATTGCTAGTTTTATATGAAGTGTATGTAATTAACCCTTTCTCGTTGGCTCTAATCTTATCGGCGAGTAAACCCTTAATGATCACTTATGTCTATCCCACTATCCTAGAAACGATAGAATAAATAGGCGAGGAAGGGGCATGGCGACCTAAGCAATACTCAGCTAGACACAGAGGTTATCAATGCACTAATAAAAGTCACCAAAGACATCAACATATAAACTTTAATTAATGGGAAAGCAATTTTAAGAGTTGCCCATGATTTTCCGTAGTCACATGGAATCGGCCCATCAATCCTGATGAATTAAAGTGTACTAATACAATAAAACAAAACTACTTAATGAATTGAATACATGCAGGACCTTCTTACAGCTCTTGTATCTTCGTTTAGGGTGTGTCTTGTGCTGCTAATGCGTCTGAATTCGTCTGGTATCTTTGCACTGTCCAACTAAGCTCGGTGTCTAAAAGATCTCGAAATTCGTCTGGCCTTGGGGTATTTATAGTTTCTGTCTGAGGGTTAGATGCGGCGCATAGGATAAGTAGATGCGGCGCATTGACTTAACTTCGCGTGGGGTCCAAGATTAATATATTCAGGAATATTCGTACACCGCCTTAAGATGCGGCGTAACTCCATTTCTCTATGCGGCGCATGTCCTTTGCCGTCTTGGATTGTTACTTGTGAAATCTTGATAGTGATGCGCCGTATGTAATAAGTATGTTGCGGCGTATCTGGAGCAGAATGATCTTGATCTTGTACATTTCAGTAGACTCTTAACATCTTGCTTGTTTTGCTCCATAATTAGTCCAAAATCCCCAAGTTTCATATAATACTTGTTTTTACCTGAGAATTACAAAAGTAAACATTAACGTATCAATTCTCATATATAATATAATAAAACAAGTCAAATAAATAGGATAAATGATAATGATAAAATGTACTTATTTGAGTTCATCAAATATCCCCCCACTTGAACTTTACTTGTCCCCAAGTAAACCTTAGAATAAATCTTACGAAAATGTATCCTAAAAGATATTAGGATTTATCTTTATATTTAAGCATGTATTCGTATTGTCATAATTGCACAACCAAACACTTAACGAATTAGAAATAAAATAAAATATTTCGATAAAAGCAAATCTAATCGTTTAACTGTCCAGTCGTGACGAATATTCTATCATAAGCTTGGCAAGTATACGCATCTCCTCCACTAAAGCAAAGGAATAACAAGTCTAAAGCGGTAAAAAGGGTTTGTTGGTTAAGGGTTGATCATTCTTCTAAATTTCTATCGATCTCACATTCCAGAAAAGGCGACAAATCACAAATACATGATCGAATCCATGACCACGATACTTGCAATTGCTCAAATCCTTAACTCGAATGGGCTAAAGATAGGACCAAGTAATCTTTACCAATAATATTATATCAAAAAGGGCGACAAAATCATAAATACATAGCCGAATCCACGACTACGATACTTAAGATTGCTCAAATCCCTAATCTCAATAAATCAAAGATTTGGATAAAGAATGATATAGGGTATGGATAATATTTGGGATACAAATTGGTGTAAAATGAAAAATAAACAAAACAGATAAATTAAAATCCTAAGTGTGGTAAATTACTTTCCCAACCATCCCATGAATAAGACTCATATCATTGAATAACTCACGCTTTAACACTTGAAACACACGCTTTAGGTAGACACGAATTATACTCAACAATATCTCAATCAAAGAATAATCCTAGTTGGCGTTCCCATAACGGCCAACTCCCATTCAATCCATAAATATAATATATAACAAATAGTGGTGATATCGAGCACTTAATACAAAACTTTACATAAATTGGTTAAAACAAATTTCCAACTTTTCCTTTTTCTTTTCTATTTTTTCTATTTTTTCGATTTTTTTTTTTTTTTTTTTTTTTTTTTTTTTTTTTTTTTTTTTTTTTTTTCTTCTGACATCAACATATGCGTGTAGAATTTCACAACTTTTCAATCACTATTTTTCCGGATAATTTTTTTCATACTTTTAATACTTTCAGAAATAACTATAATAGCGAAAGTAGTAAACACACGAAAAATAAACTCAAAGATATACAATATTTACTTTCATACCAATTGCATTGTGCAATTTCCTGACTCAACCAAAGATAATAAATTACGCACGCGAACACAGGTAATGTAAGGAAACACACTTTGCCTAAAGCAATTAACCACGGATTTTAATCTACAGGGTAGGCTAATGTGTAAGGGTGTAATGAAACATTATAACAAAGGTGTAAGAAACGAAAGGAATGGCTCTGAGTGTTTTTCTAGGGGTATCTTACTCTAAAAGTGAGAGTAACGAAAGGGTTTATACGGGGGTTAACTAACCAATGTAGTTAGTTAATATCACATAACATATAAAGGCTATTTGGGTGTAATCCTAGAAATTTACCAATTTAGACAAGTCATTCCAATTATATAGATAATACTTATTATGGTGGTCTCGAATAGTATACAAGCCAAGTTCTGAAGTTTACAAGTCACCGGCACACTCATAGATTTGTGAATTTTGATAAGTTCACAATTTTTGAAAATAATGTTATGTGTGCAGCTATGTAATTTAGACATTAAACAAAAACATGTTAAAAAATTTTAAATTTTGATATATTAAGCGCATTTTAAGCATATTTTGTAAAAGTTTAGGACAAGTAAGTGTTCTAATTCTCCAATCCCCCCACTTAAGTTAAACAACGTCCTCGTTGTTTGTAACAAAGGTTAAAAACTGGAAAATAAAAGAATTAGAACAGAAAAACTCCCCTGAGATTTGCTCGGTATGATCCTCCATTATTTGTATAAGAGCAAAAATCAACTTTCTTGTGGATGAGAACGTTTAAGCTTCAAAAATGATGTATCCACAAGAAATGTAGGAATCTATAATACCATTAAGACTTTAACACACCTGAGTTAAGAAGGTTCAAACTTGCATAATACATTAGTAGTTAGCAAAAATAAAACTTAAAAAATTAAAAATGAAAATCATCAGGTCAGTCGATACGCCGTATCTTATGGAAGAAGATACGCCGTATCGAGCCTGGAATAAATACGAATCAGAATAAAAGATGCGTCGCATCCTAAACCAGGGATGCGCCGCATTAAATAAACTGACAAAAAGTTTTAAAGTCAAAAATAAAAATGCAGAAAATTAAATAAGATATGACCAGTGCAGGAGATGCGTCGCATCTTAGGATTGAGATGCGCCGTATCCTCTGCAGGTCTGACAGACTCGACACAGAACAGAAAAGTTAAAATTCTCTGGGTTGTCTCCAGGTAAGCACTTGTCTTTATTCCAGAGTCTTCATATTAGACTCACGTTCAGCTCCTTAATACCGGTCACTGAAAGAGTCGGAAGCATCGCGCTCCCTCATCGCCAGTCCAGTAATATTGAACACTCCTTGCTCGTCCTTAATTTCCACGCCATTCTTCTTTAATATCTGTATAAACAAAGTTCTGTCCTTTTCGGGCAGAGATGACAAAATGATAGACGGGAAATTCTTATTATTATATAATCATAAATATGCAAGGTGGGGTGGTAGTTCAATAAACACATCATTATTCAAATTTGTATTCTCAACTATCCTCCTACGTTTGTTAATTACTTCGCAATCATACCACTCATCATCAGAATCATTAACAATATCGCGTGATGTGTGGTGTGCGTATGCTCTAATTTATACCCACGGTATGTTGTTGTGGTTTTAGCAGTATTAAAGTTTTAAATTTATATTTAGCCGACTTATCAATAACACACACACTTTAACGAGCAGTGTACCCGGTCAGTATGAATATAATGGTAAGTAGAGTGTCGATCACTAAGAGTGGAACGTATTATCTAGTTATCCTAATCAGTATTTTAATATTTTAAGTTAGCTATACAACCTAATCTAACGCAAGGGGGTTTCAGCCTGAGAGACTGGCACGGTTTAGTTATGATTAAATAATAAACTAAACTAATAAGCACGAATCAGCGAGTAGCACACACGTACACAGATAAATACTTGAGACAATAAGAAGACATGTCCTGATAGTTAAGTAGCTTGTCACTTGTTTTATTGCTAGTTTTATATGAAGTGTATAGTTCGATGCAACGCACCGAGATTAATTCCTTTCTCGTTGGCTCTAATCTTATCGGCGAGTAAACCCTTAATGATCACTTATGACTATCCTATTTATCTTTCTTCCTACTTTTCTACAGACAATAGAATGCATAGGCGATCTAATAAATAGGCGAGGAAGGGGCATGGCGACCCAAGCAATGCTCAGCTAGACACAGAGGTTATCAATGCACTAATAAAAGTTACCAAAGACATCAACATATAAACTTTAATTAATGGGAAAGCAATTTTAAGGGGAGTTGAAGTGCATGATAAAATCAATGTCATAAGCCCATCAATCCTGACCAATTAAAGTGTACTAATACAATAAAACAAAACTACTTAATGAATTGAATACATGCAGGACCTTCTTACAGCTCTTGTATCTTCATTCAAGGTGTGTCTTGTGCTGCTACTTCGTCTGAATTCGGCTTAGGGTTTCTTCTGTCTCGTACTTAGCTAATTTGTCGAACTCCGAAATTCGTCTGACTTTGGGGTATTTATAGTTTCTGTCTGAGGGCTAGATGCGGCGCATAGGGTAAGTAGATGCGGCGCATTGACTTAACTTCGCGTGGGGTCCAAGATTAATATATTCAGGAATATTCGTACACCGCCAGAAGATGCGGCGTAACTCCATTTCTAGATGCGGCGCATGTCCATGCTGTCTTGGATCGTAGCTTGTGAAATCTTGATAGTGATGCGCCGTATATAATGAGTAGGATGCGGCGTATCTGGAGCAGAATAATCTTGATCTTGTACATTTCAGTAGAATCTTAACTTCTTGCTTGTTTTGCTCCATAATTAGTCCAAAATCGCCAAGTTTCACATAATACTTGTTTTTACCTGAGAATTACAAAAGTAAACATTAACGTATCAATTCTCATATATAATATAATAAAACAAGTCAAATAAATAGGATAAATGATAATGATAAAATGTACTTATTTGAGTTCATCAAATATCCCCCCACTTGAACTTTACTTGTCCCCAAGTAAACCTTAGAATTAATCTTATGAAAATGTATCCTAAAAGATGTTAGGATTTATTTTTATATTTAAGCATGTATTCATTTTGTCATAATCCCACAACCAAACACTTAACGAATTAGAAATAAAATAAAATATATTGATAAAAGCAAATCTAATCGTTTAACTGTCCAGTCGTGACGAATATTCTATCATAAGCTTGGCAAGTATACGCATCTCCCCCACTAAAGCCAAGGAATAACAAGTCTAAAGCGGTAAAAAGGGTTTGTTGGTTAAGGTTTAATCATTCTTCTTAATCTCTATCGATCTCAAATTCCAGAAAAGGCGACAAAATCACAAATACATGATCGAATCCACGAACACGATACTTGCAATTGCTCAAATCCTTAACTCGAATAGGCTAAAGATAGGACCAAGTAATCTTCACCAATAATATTATATCAAAAAGGGCGACAAAATCATAAATACATAGCCGAATCCACGACTACGATACTTAAGATTGCTCAAATCCCTAATCTCAATAAATCAAAGGTTTGGATAAATAATAATATAGGGTATGGACAATATTTGGGATACAAATTGGTGTAAAATGAAAAATAAACAAAACAGATAAATTAAAATCCTAAGTGTGGTAAATTGCTATCCCAACCATCCCATGAATAAGACTCATATCATAGAATAACTCACGCTTTAACACTTGAAACACACGCTTTAGGTAGACACGAATTATACTCAACAAGATCTCAATCAAAGAATAACCTTAATTGGCGTTCCCATAACGTCCAACTCCCATTCAATCCATAGATATAATATACAACAACTAGTGGTGATATCAACCACTTAATACAAAACTTTACATAAGTTGGTTAAAACAAACATCCAACTTTTCATTTTTCTTTTCTATTTTTTTCGATTTTTTTTTTTTTTTTTTTTTTAAAACATTAAACATAAACATAGATGTGTAAAATTTCACCACATCACTATAATGATAACTCTGGATAATTTTTCCATACTTTTCATGACTTCAGAAATAACGGTAATAGTGAAAGTAGTAAACACACGAAAAATAAACTCAAAGATATACAATATTTACTTTCACTCCAATTGCATTGTGCAATTTCCCGACCTAACCAAAGATAATGAATTACGCACGCGAACACAGGTAATGTAAGGAAACACACTTTGCCTAAAGCAATTAACCAACGACGGATTTTAATCTACAGGGTAGGCTAAGGTGTAAGGGTGTAACGAAACATTATAACAAAGGTGTAAGAAACGAAAGGAATGGCTCTGAGTGTTTTTCTAGGGGTATCTTACTCTAAAAGTGAGAGTAACAAAAGGGTTTATACGGGGGTTAACTAACCAGTGTAGTTAGCTAATAACACATAACATATAAAGGCTATTTGGGTGTAATCCTAGAAATTTACCAATTTAGATAAGTCATTCCAATTATATAAATAATACTTATTATGGTGGGCTCGAATAGTATACAAGCCAAGTTCTAAAGTTTACAAGTCACCGGCACACTCATAGATTTGTGAATTTTGAAAAGTTCACAATTTTTGAAATTAACGTCATGTGTGCAGCTATGTAATTTAGACTTTAAACAAAATCATGCTAAAAATTTTAAATTTTGATATATTAAGCACATTTTAAGCATATTTTGAAAAAGTTTAGGACAAGTAAGTGTTCTAATTCTCTAATCCCCCCACTTAAGTTAAACAACGTCCTCGTTGTTTGTATTAAAGGTTTAAAAACTGGAAAATAAAAGAATTAGAACAGAAAAACTCCCTGAGATTTGCTCGGTATGATCCTCCATTATTTGTATAAGAGCAAAAATCATCTTTCTTGTGGATGAGAACGTTTAAGCTTCATATTTGATGTATCCACAGGAATTGCAGGAATCTATAATACCACCATTACTTTAACACACCTAAGTTAAGAAGGTTCAAACTTGCATAATACATTAGTAGTTAGTAAAAATAAAACTTAAAAATAAAACTGAAAATCATCAGGTCAGTCGATACGCCGTATCTTATGGAAGAAGATGTGCCGTATCGAGCCTGGAATAAATACGAATCAGAATAGAAGATGCGTCGCATCCTTAACCAGGGATGCGCCGCATTAAAATAAACTGACAAAAAGTTTTAAAGTTCAGAAAAATAAAATGCAGAAAAATAAAAAGATATGATCTGTACAGTTGATACGCCGCATCCTATGATGGAGATGCGCCGCATCTACTGCAGATCTGACAGACTCAATACAAAATCAGAAAATAAAATAAAAGATAAGCATGGGTTGCCTCCCACGAAGCGCTTGTTTTTGTTCGAGTCACGAGCCTGACTCCACCCTTATTTACTGTGTAATAGGGTGTTGTTCCCCCCACTTGGGATCAAGTGCGGGTGATAGTAGAAATAAACACGAAAAGAGTGTAAATTTGCTAGTAAAGATGGAAGAAATAAATAAAGATCATACCTTGGCAATATATGTACATCTTTCCTATTCTTACCCGGTTTGGTTGATAAATTGGATGACTTGACCATTCCATCAGAAAGAGTAGTGTGTTGAGGAAAAATGAGTCTCCTTTCTTCTTGGTTAGTCTCTTTGGTAGTAAGGCGTCCCTTGACTTCCGCAGAAGATGAGAAAGGGTCTTTAGCAAGTAAAAGTTCGAGTTCCTCTATATACTTCATAGGGTCGGAATCATCATCTTCATCAATCATAGCAATGTTTAAGAGCTCATCACCAAATTCTTCTTCGAGTTCCACCAAAAACGGGTTGATCACAGGTGCTTCATGTGCTTCAATAGGTAGTGTAATAAATTTGACCTCATCATTCTTTTGTTTTGCAACCTGTTTAGGAAAACTAGCAAGATTATTAGTAACGGGATTAATAATATTAAATAAATTTGTACCACTTTGCGTTGTAAGTGACTCCAATTCATCATGTGAATCTCCATCTTCAACTAGTGGTCTTGCAATTTCTGCATCGTCCCGAATTTCATCCTTAAATAAGTAATCCCAGATTTCTTCAAAATCCCTCGTTGGGTCAAAATCTGGTTGAGGTATGTCATCATAAACTATGGCGTCAAATGGTTTGAAATCAAAATTAGAATACTTTTCATCTTCATCCGTTGGATTGTCTAATGGTGGTAATACGATTGCAGAATATTCTTCAACGTAAGGTTCCGTATACACATCATCTTGTGCAATCTCCGGAGAAAAAGTACTATCAATAACAATTGCCGGAATTGGTTTCATTGTATATGAATCTTCTTCATCATCATTTGACATACACCAAGTGTGTTGAAACGGCAACCTATTTCTTTCTTTCTTTGACTTAACCATTTCCAGTAACAAGTATTCTTCCATCGTAATATCCGGATCGTCCATCTTCCTGAAATAAAACTTACTCGTGCAAAAGAAGGGTGAAACGATCAAAGTAAAATAAAAGCTGCTGATATCTGCTGTTGATGCGCCGTATCCTATAAATGGGATACGCCGTATCTTAATACGTTAAAAATAAATCAGACTTTTATTCAGAAAAGCAATACGCCGCGCTCGATAAATCAAATGCGCCGTATGTTTAAATAATCAAAAATTAGTTATACTTATAAAAAAATTTAATGCGCCGTATCAGCAAAAACTAATACGCCGTTACTTCGTTACGTTTCAAAATATAAGATTTTTGATTATCAGTAAAGATGCGCCGTATCGACAAAATCGATGCGTCGCTTCTCGTTATTTAATGAATTCGAAAACTGTTTTTAATAATTAATGCGCCGTATCTGTAAAAACAGATGCGGCGTATCTCGTTAGGGTTTTGAAAAAAATTTCTGATTAAAAACAAAACACGTCGTATCTAGGGGATAGATGCGTCGCACTCGAATTATTAAATAAGATGTTGTATAAAAATTAAAAACGCAATGCGCCGTATCTGAGAAATCAGATGCGCCGCATCGTTTGTATCAGCAGAATACAGCAGACAGTAGAATGCAGAAAAATAAAAAAAAATAAAAACAAAAAACAAACAAAAACACACAAAACAAAAAAAATATGCAAATAATACAATGAATGCAATTTAACTAATATATAACAGAGTTAGCGGTTAGAATAAAAATTAAAAAGAAAAACCTAATTAAAATACTAATCAAATTAACAGATAATAACAATTCACTCCCCGGCAACGGCGCCAAAAACTTGATGTGTGGTGTGCGTATGCTCTAATTTTATACCCACGGTATGTCGTTGTGGTTTTAGCAGTATTCAAGTTTTAAATTTATATTTAGCCGACTTATCAATAACACACACACTTTAACGAGCAGTGTACCCGGTCAGTATGAATATAATGGTAAGTAGAGTGTCGATCACTAAGAGTGGAACGTATTATCTAGTTATCCTAATCAGTATTTTAATATTTTAAGTTAGCTATACAACCTAATCTAACGCAAGGGGGTTTCAGCCTGAGAGACTGGCACGGTTTGGTTATGATTAAATAATAAACTAAACTAATAAGCACGAATCAGCGAGTAGCACACACGTACACAGATAAATACTTGAGACAATAAGAAGACATGTCCTGATAGTTAAGTAGCTTGTCACTTGTTTTATTGCTAGTTTTATATGAAGTGTATAGTTCGATGCAACGCACCGAGATTAATTCCTTTCTCGTTGGCTCTAATCTTATCGGCGAGTAAACCCTTAATGATCACTTATGACTATCCTATTTATCTTTCTTCCTACTTTTCTACAGACGATAGAATGCATATGCGATCTAATAAATAGGCGAGGAAGGGGCATGGCGACCCAAGCAATGCTCAGCTAGACACAGAGGTTATCAATGCACTAATAAAAGTCACCAAAGACATCAACATATAAACTTTAATTAATGGGAAAGCAATTTTAAGGGGAGTTGAAGTGCATGATAAAATCAATGTCACAAGTCCATCAATCCTGACCAATTAAAGTGTACTAATACAATAAAACAAAACTACTTAATGAATTGAATACATGCAGGACCTTCTTACAGCTCTTGTATCTTCGTTCAAGGTGTGTCTTGTGGTGCTACTTCGTCTGAATTCGGCTTAGGGTTTCTTCTGTCTCGTACTTAGCTAATTTGTCGAACTCCGAAATTCGTCTGACTTTGGGGTATTTATAGTTTCTGTCTGAGGGCTAGATGCGGCGCATAGGGTAAGTAGATGCGGTGCATTGACTTAACTTCGCGTGGGGTCCAAGATTAATATATTCAGGAATATTCGTACACCGCCAGAAGATGCGGCGTAACTCCATTTTTAGATGCGGCGCATGTCCATGCTGTCTTAGATCGTAGCTTGTGAAATCTTGATAGTGATGCGCCGTATATAATGAGTGGGATGCGGCGTATCTGGAGCAGAATAATCTTGATCTTGTACATTTCAGTAGACTCTTAACTTCTTGCTTGTTTTGCTCCATAATTAGTCCAAAATAGCCAAGTTTCACATAATACTTTTTTTTACCTGAGAATTACAAAAGTAAACATTAACGTATCAATTCTCACAGATAATATAATAAAACAAGTCAAATAAATAGGATAAATGATGGTAATAAAATGTACTTATTTGAGTTCATCATCGCGCCTAAGTTCGGTAGGTACATTAAGGTCAATAAATTCCTCGAAGTTCTCATGATTAGGATTAGTTGAGTTGTTTTGAATCAATGTTTCTCCCATAAGCCTAGCTTCTAGATCGAGGTTCATACGTTCTCTTAATCCTAGCACATAGACGCTTCTAACTATGCTTTTAGCAGGATCTTGGCACTTATAGACTAGTTTATTATTCCCTACCTTTAATGAGATTTTTCTTTTAAACACATTAATCTTAGCATGGGCGGTTGACAAGAAAGGTATTCCA
Organism: Artemisia tridentata subsp. tridentata; assembly: GCA_021014915.2. NCBI lineage: Eukaryota > Viridiplantae > Streptophyta > Magnoliopsida > Asterales > Asteraceae > Artemisia > Artemisia tridentata. Next base: position 349,661,730 of record CP139503.1, on the reverse strand, counting down.
AGGATTAAAGGAATCTTAAAATCCTCGGGCATATCTAATATAACAAAGTCTACGGGGAAAACAAACTTCTCAATCTTAACTAGCACATTTTTAGAAATCCCTTCAGGTCGTTTTACCGTTTTATCAGCCAATTCAATAAGCAACTTAGTTGGTGCTAATTTTCCTAGTCCTAGGGTAGTGAATGTCTTAAGAGGCATAACACTAACGCTAGCTCCTAAGTCAGCTAACACATTATTGAAAGATATATCATTAATTGAACAAGGTAAAGTAAAACTTCTTGGGTCCTTTTCTTTATGAGGCAAGGCATGTAAGTCGGTTGCAAAGCTCTCTTCTTTCATTGTAGCCGTGATCTCCTCTTCAATCTTTGTCTTCTCTTTGAGTAACCTCCTTAAACTGATTGAAGAATTAAAGAAAAATTCGGGCTTTGCAGCATCATTACCATTCATCAATCTTCTAGGAAAAGGTATGTTAGGCGTGACTTCTTCAGTGGTGCTTATGGGCTTGACATGATCTCTTGGGTTGGTTTCAGTCGAGCTAGGTAAACTTCCGTATCCCCTTTCTTGAAGAACTTTGCTCATTTGTCCAATTTGTTGTTCCAATGCTTTGATCGAAGCTCCTTGATTTCTTGTTATAGTATCTGTTGAGGCTCGGATTTCTTTGATCATAGCAGTGTTCTCTTCATGTCTTTTAGCAGCATCGGCCATAATTTGCTTTAAAGTGTCATCCAAAGTCTGCCTCCTTTCTTGATAGGTGGGATTAAAGTTGTTCTTTTGATAGTATCCCGGAGTAGCTTCCCTAAATCTTCCTGAAGGTCGGAATGGTTGTCCAAATTGTGTGTAGTATGCTTCTTCAAAAGTCTCACTTTCATTCTTATTAGGGCAATCCTTAGTGTAGTGAGGTCATTCGCATTTTTCACATCCAACTTGGGCAGCATAAACTTTCTCATCAAGCTTCTTCATCTCTCTACTAATTTTATCCAATTGAGCTTGAATAGCAGCAAACCCGTCGAAATTAGTGCTGCTCTTAGATCTAGTAGAGGTTACGTCGTGCCATTTTTGAGAATGATCAGCAGCTTCTTGGATAGCTTTTCTAGCATTGTCTGCACTCATTTGAGGCACAACTCCCTTAGCATCCAAGATTTGTCTAGTAGGCACGTCCAGTCCTTGATAGAACAATATTATCTCCTGCATTGGACTTAGATAATGTTGAGGGCATTTCATCAACAAGTCTTTTAAATCGTTCTTAAGCTTGATAAAGAGTTTCATCAGGCTCTTGCTTGAAACTGTTGATAGCCTCCATCTTTTTAGCGGTTTTAGCAGGTGGACAATATCTTTTCAGGAATTTGCTCTTCAAATCTTCCCATGTTGTGATTGAACTAGCAGGTTCATTCCTTAGCCACTTATTAGCAGCTCCTTTTAGCGAAATTGGAAAGATCCTTAGCATAAGTTGATCGTCAGAGACTCCTTCTGTAGTAAACAAATCTGCTATCTCGAGGACTTTTTCAACATGTTCATTAGCATCTTCATGTTCTATTCCACTGAAAACATTTTCTCTTAGCTCCTTGAGAAACTGACCCTTCAACTCAAACTTTGATTTTTCATCAAACTTTGGTCTAGCAACTCCTGAACTGTAATCAGCACGGGTATTGTTCATGTATTCCTCCATAGTAGTGTTTTCCGCCATTGTTTCTGTTTCTTCTTCTTCCTTCTCTTCAGAAAAGTAATCAAGCTCGAATGAACTTGAGATATCAAGGCTTTTTGTGTTGAAAAGCCTTTTAAGCGAATGAAAGGCTCGTTCAGGATCTTCAAAAGGTATAATCAAGTTCTTAGTTGAACTCTTGGTCATGCACTTCCTGAAACTATCACAAAAGCATCAGTAGGGTATGTTCAAGAAAGTAATATATCAGAAAATTAACAACGAAAAAGGAATACGAAAATTAAAAGTTGCTGATATCTGCAGACGATGCGCCGTATCCAAAAAGATGGATACGCCGTATCTTATAATCGTTAAAATTTAATCAGACTTTTATTCAGAATATAGATACGCCACTTTTAAATTAGAATGCGCCGTATCAGTTTAATTATCAAAAATCGATTATATTTATTAAAAATTAAATGCGTCGTATTAACAAAAGCTAATGCGCCGTATTTTCGTTACGTTTCAAAATACAAGATTTTTGATTCAGAAGATGCGCCGTATCGATAAAAATCGATGCATCGTATCTGTTTAATAATTCGAAAAACTGTTTTTAATTAAAATAATAAATACGCCGTATCTGCAAAAACAGATGCGTCGTATGGCGTTATCGTTTAGAAATTTTTTTTTATTAAAAACAGAATACGCCGTATCTTGGGGAAAGATGCGTCGTACTCGAATTCATTAAACGCGTTGTATTTTATAAAAATTAAACGCAATACGCCGTATCTGTAAAAACAGATACGCCGTATCGTTTGTATCAGCTCAGTACAACGATAGTAGAATACAGAAAAATAAAAAGAAAAACAAAAAATAAAAACAAACGAAAAGAAACAAAAATTAAAGAAAATAAAAACACACAAAAACAGAAAATATGCAAATAATACAATGAATGCAATTTAACTAATATACAACGGGGTTAGCAGTTAGAATCTAAAAAGTAAAAAGAAAAACCTAATTAAAATACTAATCAAATTAACAGATAATAACAATTCACTCCCCGGCAACGGCGCCAAAAACTTGATGTGTGCGTGTATTGCTCTAATTCTTTTATATCCACGGTGTGTGTCGTTGTGGTTTAGCAGTATTAATGCCTACTCAAGTTTTAAATTTATATTTAGCCGACTTATCAATAAAACACACACTTTAACGAGCAGTGTACCCGGTCAGTATGAATATAATGGTAAGTAGAGTGTCGATCACTAAGAGTGGAACGTATTATCTAGTTATTCTAATCAGTATTTTAATATCTTAAGTTAGCTGTACAACCTAATCTAACGCAAGGGGGTTTCAGCCTGAGAGACTGGCACGGTTTGGTTATGATTAAATATAAACTAAACTAATGAGCACGAATCAGCGATTAGCACACACGTACACAGATGGATACATGAGACAATAAGAAGACCTGTCCTGATAATTAAGTAGCTTGTCACTTGTTTTATTGCTAGTTTTATATGAAGTGTATGTAATTAACCCTTTCTCGTTGGCTCTAATCATATCGGCGAGTAAACCCTTAATGATCACTTATGTCTATCCCACTATCCTAGAAACGATATAATAAATAGACGAGGAAGGGGCATGGCGACCCAAGCAATGCTCAGCTAGACACAGAGGTTATCAATGCACTAATAAAAGTCACCAAAGACATCAACATATAAACTTTAATTAATGGGAAAGCAATTTTAAGGGGTGCCCATGATTTTCCGTAGTCACATGGAATCGGCCCATCAATCCTGATGAATTAAAGTGTACTAATACAATAAAACAAAACTACTCAATGAATTGAATACATGCAGGACCTTCTTACAGCTCTTGTATCTTCATTTAGGGTGTGTCTTGTGCTGCTAATGCGTCTGAATTCGTCTGGTATCTTTGCACTGTCCAACTAAGCTCGGTGTCTAAAAGATCTCGAAATTCGTCTGGCCTTGGGGTATTTATAGTTTCTGTCTGAGGGTTAGATGCGGCGCATAGGATAAGTAGATGCGGCGCATTGACTTAACTTCGCGTGGGGTCCAAGATTAATATATTCAGGAATATTCGTACACCGCCTTAAGATGCGGCGTAACTCCATTTCTCTATGCGGCGCATGTCCTTTGCCGTCTTGGATTGTTACTTGTGAAATCTTGATAGTGATGCGCCGTATGTAATAAGTATGTTGCGGCGTATCTGGAGCAGAATGATCTTGATCTTGTACATTTCAGTAGACTCTTAACATCTTGCTTGTTTTGCTCCATAATTAGTCCAAAATCACCAAGTTTCACATAATACTTGTTTTTACCTGAGAATTACAAAAGTAAACATTAACGTATCAATTCTCATATATAATATAATAAAACAAGTCAAATAAATAGGATAAATGATAATGATAAAATGTACTTATTTGAGTTCATCAGGGGTTTACAGGCCTGGTAAATGGATCAGATGCATCCAATGCCATGTTCTTTTTGTTCACCTACGTTGTTTACACCTTAAAGGCTCCCAGCTACCCCAGTTCAGTTCCATCTTGGAGTAAGATTTTGTCGTTGGCGATAAAGTAAAGGCGTACACGCATGTTTTACACCCTCGCTGATGTGTAATCCATAATACGTTACTTGTGGGGTGGGTGGGGGGATAATTAGTAGTTACTGTAAATTTACAATGATTAAAAGTCTAAACAACGCAAGAAATGGTTATACCATATACGAATCTATAAAACATGAGAAAAAGCCAATACCTAATTTGAAGACTTTAAGCTCTTGGTGACCCTCCAATCTCAGCAGGTACCAGTGGGATCAATGAATGCAAAACGTCTGTGATTAAAGGTATGTAACTTGGTTCTGGAAGTACACATATCACAGCTACAGCAGCAACCCGGCACAAAACAGTATGATTTCATTGTTGCTTCATTGAGCGGTCAATTGGTTTTAAACACAATGTTGAAGTTTTAAGTATATTGTACTCACTTGATATAAGTGCTTCAAGATCATTGTATCTCTAATCAACAAATAAATAATTGTCAACCATCTAAAAATTCAACATAAAATAAATAAAAACAAACCTTTTACTGGCCAACTAACACTAAAAGCCAAAAAAAAAAAGCAAACCAACGCGTGTGTAACCGAATAACAACTGTCAGCTGCAAACATAAATCTAAGCAGACAACTGTCAGGTGCAAACATAAATCCATCCATAAAACTTATGCACAACTTATACAAAAAAATTACGAAACACTGAATCTAAAACTTAGAAACCATAAAACTGATACAATTTATCATTAGGCTCAGATTTGTGGATGGAAAATGGTCAAAACGGTCAGAATTCTGCCATGGCTGCAAAGAAACGTGGTTGCATAATAGCAAGCATGCTATCATGCCATCCGGTCATTGCCGTGCCAAGTTACGTTTCAGACCTCCAATGACAAATATCATTCGACTCGCATTGATTAGTAATCGTAAAAAGTGAATACACCCGACGTGGCTGCAAACCTAATAGTTTGCCCTGCCAAGACACGGAGATTCGCTGCTTTAATCGAACCCACAAATTCATCATGGCCTATTACTATATATATAATAGAGTGTCTGAAACGACGCCCTGAATGTCATTTTGGTTTTTTCCGGTTTTAGCCCACTTCAGTTGCATTGTCCAGGGCCTCCAAGCCGAGTCCAAAATCTTGTTATAACCAATAAACGGCGGGCTAGCTAAAAACCCGACCACCGAACGTGAATCCCGTACATAATACGATGTCACATCAAATGGGTTGTTAAAAGTTTATATCAATAGTATATAGCTTTTTTTTCCTGCATATGATCAAATACCAGGAACAACCACTATGGTTGCGTTAACATAAACGCCACACCAATGATTTACGATTCTGGTGCATACTTAAAAATGGCCATGATATTGGCCCCTGGAAAAAGCGAAAAAGGTAGTGTAGAAACATGTTAGGTTGGCCTATCTGATGGCATCCCTTAAAAAAAAATTAAATCCTAAATACATCAAAATTTATATGAGCTTCAAATATTCGAGTTTGTATTCATGACAATTTTATATACAGTTCTGAGAGATAATGGAGTTTCTCAATTGCAATTTTTTTTACATTATTTTCCTATCTTAATGTATTATGCTTGCTGTACGGATGTCAAAAAACCGTACCTGTGTGTGTCAGTCTTTTCGCTACCTCCTTCGACCGTATTGATATATTCATGATCTGGCAGGTTTGTTATTTCTACACGAACTATTAGAAGTTACTACCATCTGGTTCTGCAATGTATCATAATAAGCTATCACAAATATGTTTAAACACATATTATGATGAAAAATTGCAATTCAGGTTGTAAAGTAATATTCGCGCATATCATTACCAATGGCGGTAATAGCCGTTGCAATTGTACTCTTGGTTTTCATACTTAGAAAGGCAGTATACAGAAGGCTAAAAGCATAAATAATCATAGACGACAAACAGCGTTCAAGTTTACATATGTCACAGAAGTCCTAAAACAGAGAAAAAATATCCAAAAAAAACAGCAGATACAGATATAAACATGGAGCCGGTAATGCAAAACATGAAAACACAGGTACGAAAATAACCACTGCAACGAAACGCAATTGTATCTAGAAATTTAAAACACAAAGGGCTAGCTAATAACATAAAACAGCACAACGATTCCAGAAACACTAAGGTACGCAATTCGACAAAGAAGTGAGATAAGTACCAGAAGGGAGGCGAGAAAAAAAGTAAAAAAAAAAACAGGATAAGTTAATAGACCTAGCGAAGTGCAAAGGGCTGGGGTAATCGAATTAGATGTATCGATTTACGTATTCCGATGACTATTTGTGGAAACAGTAGCAAAGATTGAAGACGGAGCTGTTAATGACTGGAAATATGTTGTTTTTTTGGATAGAGATTGGTGTGGGAGGTGGTAAAGGCGGTGGTGTATGTGTATCTGTGGTTGTAATATTATTATCGGATTGATATGCGAAGGAAAAAGGACGGGGCCAGAAGCGTGGGCCGAAGATGCGGACGCAGTGGGCTGAAAAGTTACATGCATAGTGGTATTTGCTACGTTAACAAATTCAATCACTTACTAATTACACAAATTACTTAAAATGGATATGCATAATATGCGAAGTTCTATACAATAAATGGCCAATGTTTTCAAGTAAAAAGCTGCCATTCAATTTTTCCCCGGCAGACATGAATCACCAGTTTATTTTCTGCAGGCTGCAACATCTACACACATGAGACACCTAATAAGAAAGATAAATGTACCTGATGTATGTTGTAACGTGCATTTCAGCAGCACCAACAATAGTAGCAGTATTTCTTGCAAATCATTGTAATCTTTCTCTAGGTGTTTAGTCTTTCCAACATGCACGGCGATTTTGAAACCATGTTGCAAACAAATCTGATTAAATGAGTACGTAGTAGTGAGTAAATGTGAGTGCAACATATTATCCGTAACGTGTTAGAATTTAGTACTCGCATTACCTCGGGTCGTTAGCCGTGCGTGTCGTATTCTGATATGACCTGGAAGCGCCATGATCTTATGCATTACCAACCCTATTTGCTTATGTATCATTGTGGGTTGGTACCTGTACCCTGCAAATGGAGTGATAATAAGACCGGATGAAATGTAAAATCCATAAAGATTATACCAAAAAAAGGTCATGTGTGAATAAGTAACAACATAAGATACAATTACGAATACGATTAACTTTTTCATAGTACACAGTGTACAACTGCAATAATAAGCAAAAAAATGTTCAGGATATATGTATGGAACGAAAACGGAGGTACCAAAATTCTGAATAGTTATTTTATGCTTGAAAAAAAGAAGAAACCCGACAGTATTGACGACTTTGATGGCAGTCTATGCAAGCAGCTTTGTTACCAGAAGGAAAGTATACAAAATCGTTATATGCATCCGAACAGAGTTGGAAAAACCTCAATGGCTGCATATAAATCACAGCCAATCTACATTAACCAATTTCTTTATCAATAATCATAGTTGCAAAATCCCACAAATTTAAACATAAACCAACCTGTACATGTCTTAATATGCAAACAATAAATGATCACAAGACAACTTATCAAAAAAAAAAAAAAAAAAAAAAACGGGGACATTAGAAACGAATCAAAAGCGAATTAATAAAGAAAAGCACCTTTAATTTCGGATGTCGCTACTAATCTTTTGATCCCGATAGAAAGGTTGATGTCCATGATAACAAATTGCCCCGCCAACCTGAAAATTGGGGCTATAAACGAACCATTTTAAGAACAACAATTAACACCTCAATCAAGAACACAACTGATGCCCAACCTCAACATCAAGAACCAATATCTGGCTGCAAACGTATACATGTAAAATACTTACATAAATTTTTAAGCACTATTTTGCAAGAAACAAATCCCAACATATCCCTCCTACGGCCAACCTTAAGTCCCATGAACCAACCAAACACACCATCCATCGAAAATTTAAGAAACTACATTAGCATAACTTGAATACATAAGCATACCTTTGATTAAAACAAAAATAACTCTGAAGACTTAATTATAATCCCGTATTGGTTGAATGAAATTACACAAACCCGGATCAAGTTAACCCGCCAAGACACCGTCAGTCTCGGCTGCAACAGTAACCCGGGTCAGGTTACCCCGCCAAAGTACCGGTAACACCACCAAATTTGGCTGCAACCGTAACCCGGATCAAGTTACCACGCCAAGAGACCGCCAGTGTTGGCGATGGTTCTAGAATTTCTGCGATGGAGGGTTTGCACGGCAACCAAGGAAGACGATACGTATGAAGACATTGGCGGTGGTTTGTGACACGTAACGAAGCATAAGAAGGTGAAAGGAAAAAAAAAAAAAAAAGGACCGAAGTGGGCTAAAGCAGGCAAGTGGGCTGGGCCAAAAACCGCGAAAATCAAAACGACATCAAAACGGCGTCGTTTCTGACGCTCTATAACTATATATATAATGTTACAATATTGCATTAGATTATTTTCTCATAACACTAACGAGAATTTTTCTAGCAGGTGACATCAAGCCATATTAATCAAACATTTAAAGAATAGATATAGTTATAAAAATAATACACTTTATATCATTTTTTTTAAGGTTAAATATTATGAATTTTACTGTGGAAACCGTAGAGGGGGGGTGAATACGTTTCCATTAAAAACTTAAAATCTTTTTGTATCAAACACCCGATCAAATGTGACGCAATATGAAAAGTGTCAACTATGGTCATATAACATCTAGAGATGAATATAGTAAGCTACGGCACAAGCACAATCAAACCATGACACATACTTAATCAACATAACATAAGCAACTAGCCATACAAATATAAATGCAATGAAAATATAAATATAATGCAATAAAGAATGAAATGAAAGTAAAGAGATAAGTAAGAAGGCGCAAACCGGATACGGTGATTTATAGTGGTTCGGTCACGAAGCTCCTCTTCGCCCTACTCCACTCCTCGAGTACCCAACTCGTGAGTTACTTCACTAATCAACAAACTCCCTTCAGGCGGAGAAAACCGTACACGTCGCTTAACTTATTTTCTGACACTAAGCTAGATGTCGAGTGCTAATCTTAGCTAGCACCAATCTACCATGATCTACCCGATCTACACCATACACGTCGCTTATCCTATTTCCGACACTAAGCTAGATGTCGAGTGCTAATCTTAGCTAGCACCAATCTTCCACGATCTACCCGATCTACCCTTGATCCACATGATCAATCACACAAGCCCAATGGCTTCAAGAGATCTCCAAGATCTCGACAAGATCACAATGATCTTCCCTCACAAACTCTCAAAAGAAAAATGATCTTGATGTATGCTATGATACAATCAAGAGTGTAACAAATGTTACAAGACCTAACAACTACAACTCTTGTATCTTCTTGGATACCTTGAGTTCTTCTCTTGCAAATGAAGAGGAATGATAACACTTTGTATCTACTTGGATACTTTGTGTTCTTCTCTTGCTAATCAAGAGGAATGATAACACTTTGTATCTACTTGGATACTTTGTGTTCTTCTCTTGCTAATCAAGAGGGATGACAACACTTTGTATCTACTTGGATACTTTGTCTTCTTCTCTTGCTAATCAAGAGGAGTGAAGAGTATCGCTTGAATGGATGATTGGATCACTCTTAAACAAACTAAGACTCTCCAAATGCTCAAAGTAAGTCATCTAAGTGAGGAGGGATTAGACCAGAGAAAAAGGACTGGAAAAATCAAGTTGTAAGTGTGAAATGGTCCACTATTTATAGGCAAAGAAAAATCTAGCCGTTACGTACGGACGGCTCCACTAATTGTGCAACGGCTCCGTTAAATTTAACGGAACCATGGAGCCATCGGTGTCGAAAACGCTCCAGACGCTCCAAATTTTGTCTTTTAGTGGTGAAGGTTTATTTGGGGAAGTTTGGAGCTGTTTTGGGGGGGAAAATGGCTGTTACAATTTTTGAAATGATTTTCCCAAATAAAACATTTCTTTCTAATTCAAAAATAATTTGTAAAATATATTTTTGAAAAATGTTTTGTCACATTCATAAAAATGTGAAATTTAGAAAAATAAAATCCTTTGATCATTTGTCAAGTAGTAGATTTGTTTGTCCATACCTTGAGTGATTTATGTCGGGATGGAAATCTACAACTTTGTTGAAGCATACTTGAGATGTCGAGAGGTGTTGATGTAAGTACGCATTGATGATTTATGTTTACAAGTAACTTGCGCATTTTACGTTATGCATTACAAGTTACATGTTTGTCATTATTAAAACCGAAGAAACCGTTTAGTTTAAATATCGTAATATTTGCACTAACAATCTCCCCCTTTTTGATGATGACAAATATGTAAACCGTAACACACAGTAAAATGTAAAAGTTACCTGTTTACACTCTCTTCTCCCCCTTTTGTCGAAGCAAAAAGGTAGTTGCCTTGAGCTCTCTTTTGATTTCATTTCCTACTCCCCCTTATTGAACTACTTTCCTTTCTCCCCAGAAAGGCGAGTTTGCATCATCCCAGTGAAGTCTTCTATCACCACCATTAGAAGGACTCCATGCTATGTAATCAAATTCTCCCGAGCTCCCCCTAGCTCAATGCTCCCCTATGGTGACTTAATCCCCTCGTTTATTTACCTTAGTATCAAGCGGATCCATGGATCAAATTTATACGAAGACTTTTCCTACATCAAGGGTTTGCTTCGTGCAGCATAATATATAACAGTATAGGAGCAACATTATAGGGATATAATACACATAGCAAGACATGCATGGGCTAAACTATGTGAACACGTAAGTGTCACAACCCGACCGAAAACCTAAGGTGTAATTGTTCACTCAGTCACATTAATCAAGAACGAGATTCGTTCATTGACTGACGCACTAAATGACTTCTTCCAAGTTGTCATTGGGAAGGAAAGTTCTAACAAACCTTTTGAACAACATAATCATCTACTCAAGATGATTGATGTTAAGGATAGTTTGTTGATAAGACATACTCTAAATGATTACTATTATGACAAGTCGTGTTATAAAGTAGACTCGATAGAGGTTATACCTAAATGATTCCATAAGATGGGAGAGTGTTGGTTGTGGTGACAACAAGGACAACTTGGGTTAAGTGGTTGTAGGGGATAAATAATGGGATGACCCATTAGTGGTTGTGGTGATGGTGATAGTGATAAGGATGATGTGTTAGTGCCAAGTCCAAAGTGGTTTGATGGTGATAGGGTTAGTGTGATAGCTAAAGGTTGTGGTGGACTTGGTGGAGGTAAGGGTGTAGGAATCCTAAAAGTGGAGGATGATGATGATGTGGTTGGAGATGTTGGTTTTGCCCTTTGAGGAAAGGTGGGAAAGGATGGTTTAGGTTAATATATCGTTTGCACTGACAATGAGACGCATGATATATTTCAAAAGGGAAAAGGAAAAGGTGTATGTGATCCTAACAGGATTGTTGGTGGATATCTCTAACGGGGTTAAGGTAACGAAGTTCTTGGTTTCTAGGTTGGATGATCCTAGTTGTGTGTTAGAGATAATTTGGTGCATGAAGGGTTTCATGTGTTTGTGAGGATTGAAGGTTGTTGAACTAACTATCACTTATCCAAAGTGAGGAGTAGTTGTAAGGTTTGAGTGTGATGAGTTGAGGGTTATAAGGTTTGAGTGTGATGATCTATGGGTTAAGGTTCTTAGACTGACTATCACTGTCAAGAGTGAAGTGTAGCTAAAAGGTTTGAGTGGGATTGATATAAGGGTTGAAGGTTGTAAGGTTTGAGTGTGATGATCGATGAGTTGTAGGTTGTAAGGTTTGAAGATGAGATGCAAGATAAGCTTGCAATGGTGAGGCCTTATAAAGGCAAGTGTTGTGGGATTCAAACTAAAGTTGGTGATGGTGTCCTATGGTGTAGTGAGGAAATGTTAAGGTGTGTGTGAGTTTGCAAAATTTTGCAGGTTTGAGGTTAGGGATGCAGGGATCAGGAGGGAACAGTGAAAATTCGTCAATCATAGGTACGGTACCACTAAATACCACACGGTACCGTTAAATTTAATGGTACCGTGGCCTATTTAACGGTACCGTGACCTGGAAGTCACGAATTTTCCTGTGCAGCCTAGTTCTGGGCAGCTAAAGGGAAGTTTCCTAGGGAATAAGAACCATATTTGTGTGTTCTTGAGAGTGTTTGGAGAAAGACAATATGAGTGTGTTTTCGCTCCCCCTTAATCTATTACTATCCGGACAAGATGTAGAGGATAAAGAGGAAAATGAACGTTGAGGGAAGTGATGAGCTTAGTAACGTCATGACAGGTGGTGGATAGCATACGATAAACTTCACCTTTGAAGTCACGTAGCTCTTCTCAATCATTGTGAATATTCATAGAATATTATGATGAGGCAAGTGATCACGTGGAGATATCCTAGGGGTTAAGAAGATAAAATCTTCAAGGTTGTGAGTTTGTGATAAGGTTCTAGTGGGTTATCTATGTTGATGAGGAAGGGTTATCTCAACGTATCCTAGCGATTCTTCGTTTGAAGTGTGTGGAAGATGAGTGGGATGTGGAAGCATTGGTAGTGTTTAATACCATGCGGAAGTGAAAGGGAAAAGGCTAAGGAATCAGATGATAGATGGAATCTATTCTGATAGGAGACGGTTTTGGTTCAAGACTATATCGAGTGGGTTTTGATGGTGTTGGTGAGAATTGAAAGGAAGATTTTTGACATAGAAATTTCACATATGTTGTGACTTTTCTGGAATTTGGATTAAAAGAATTTATACCAAATAAATTCCTTTATGAATGAATCCAACGGGATTCGATGAACGTTGATCGAGAACGAGAAATGACATTTAATTGCATTTCGCAAATTAAATACACTTACATATTTCGGATGAAATATTTAAGTTGTCATTAGAATTCAAGAGGATTTTATGAATAAATCTCGCTGATTTAGTGAGACTTTTCGACACGAGGAGAGAATTTATACCTAATAAATTCTTCGAACGGTATTGGACGAGAAGAGATGACTTTTATATTTCCAAGGAAATACATAGGTAGTCATTAGAGCGATGTAAAGAATGACACAATATTTCCAGTGAAATATTTAAATAGTCATGAGACGAGACACACGAGATGACTACAATATTTCCAATGAAATATTCAAGTAGTCACAAGATTTATGGAATAGGTTCAATCATTCCTAGACCTAGACGGAGATGGTTAGGGGATTCTCGGTTGAGAGGTTTGGTTGATTTACGAATTTTGATGTGCTTCGCACACGAGTGTTTCATGGGGTTTTGAAAGACGTAAAGCTAGGCCTATGGTGCTGATTTGCAGCAGGGATTGGGATCTTAAGACATGTATATTCACACGAGGATGAAAGGAACTACTAATCACTTATGTAGTAACTCGTGAGTCCTTTGTCATCCGAAGGTTGATGTTAGCATTTAGCTTTTGGATGAGCGTTTTAACATATGTTGTTAAAAGGTTTGAATATGATGTTTCGGATATGACATTTAACAATTGCGATCACAAGTTAAACTTACTTGAATATTTCGGATAAAATATTTAAGTTGTCAACCCTACTCCGAGTTCTACTAGGTTTATTCTTAACCTTCCCATGACAAAAGGGTGTATTACTTGGAAGAAGGTGAAGTGATGACTGGGGAATTAGGTTAACTTCGTGACTACTTTGACTTATGGGTTTTGACACTAGTGTATGGCTCTATGACTTCTAAGGGTTCATAGTGATGGGCATACCTAATTCCTAATGTGTCAAAAGGACATAGTGTGGGTGCAAACTTTACAAGTAAATCATGTAAAATGCACATAAGGAATAAATGCAAGCATCGTGTAAAACATGATAATCATTTAGCATTTAAGATTATGAAGACATTTAACCATATCTTACGAGAACATGTTATCATTTTGAAACACGTATGTGGGATGCAAGCAATCTAGGTTTGCTAAGGCAGATCCTAATTACTACTTGTTCAAGATGACATCCTAATGGGAGATAAAGTTCAACGATGTAAACTATCTCTACTCAAATGTAGGAATGAAAAATTTTCAAGTTAGAGAATGAGTATGAGACTATCACTAGTGGTGCTCAATTAAGGCTAAACACGACCATTTTTACAGGTTATACCACGAACCCAACTTCTCTCCTGGAAGCAATTCAACCGTTAGGTCAAATTGAATTTCTAGTGCGATAGGTTCTCCAGTAGTCATTCTCATGTTAGAAGAATTCAAATTCCTATATTTGCCTATCGAAGTATAGCAAAGATGATGTTATCTTGTTTTGTTTATATATGGCCTAATATGACTCAATTAACCATACTTTGAAAGTTGGTTAAGAAAATGACATGTCTTACACAACTCCTAACAAAGGCAAGCGAAATGTTTTAATTTCGTGTTTGAGATTTAAAGGTTATTTGATGGAGATGGTGTATTTTATGATCTCTTGGACAACATCTTTGTTTGTTGAGTTGTTATATGTTATTTTAACACGATTTGGTTTCCTAGAACCAAGAGACACTCTAATGTGATAGAATGTAGAATCTACTACATCGTGTGTGTTTCAAGAATGCTCCTTGCATATCTTGATTGAGAATCTAGTAAAGGTTATTTACCTCAATAGATCTTGTGAGCATTTTATTTGAAATGAGACATACTGTTTATTTCAACTAGTTTGCTTTTCTAAGAGTAAACTTATCACTCTTAAGAATGCTTTGTGAAACAAGTATTTTAGTGTATGACCAATTTTACTTGTTTATGCAATGACACATGTCGCATTAGGTTATTATTCAACTCTAATATCCTATATTTGTTAACAGGATGCAATGTATTCTCTTGCAACATAACCATTCATGTCACAAAGAAAATAAGATGCATAGGATATAAGTTATCTTTTGTCAATCTTTTGATAAGAGAAATACATGTGATATTCTCAAAGATTGATGACTTATATAATAGTTAATAACATATTATGTATGAAACTTTTAATAGACATGTGACTTTGAGTGTTGAGTTGTTAATGAGCAAAGTTTACATATGTTGTTTGTTTGCTCTTGTTTGGTTTTTCGGAAATGACGCATTTACGAATTGCATTGCAATGTAAATTACTTGTATATTTCGGATGAAACATCCAAGTTGTCAATCCTACTTGGTTGTGTATTTTATGCATCTTTTAAACATGTTAGTTTAAAGTTTGGAACACAACCATTGGACAAGAAGACTTAACATGGCATCTTCAACACAAGTGTGAGTTATGATCCGATGCATATTATTTTCGTCTTGAGAGGACGTCATTATTTTCATAACAATCGAGTGTGATTGAGTATGTAGATTCAAGATAATATGTTTCATCATATTTTGATGTTATCTTGAAGCTAGACAAATAATGACTCCAATTTCATGTCCACACTCGAAAACTTGTCAATTAGATTCGATGATGATATCAATCATAATTTGAATAAGGAGTGTGTTCCATTTATTCTAATACTAGTTGTATGTGTGAGGTTAATGACATATTAAGTTACTACTTCGATATTGTCATTTATTTTTATTTGAGAAAAACTATTTATATTATTAAGTATAATATTCTTAGTTTTTCGACACCTCATTAGTATAAAAATAATTATCTTAACTATTTTTATACCACATACGTAAAATACTAAATGTTTAAAACATTTTGTATGTGTGTTAAATCAATGCAAGTTTAATACATTTTCTTTTACTTAAATACTAATGTATTAAAATGACCTTTTATCTTGTTTAGACAACCCATGGTCAAACAAGATAAAATGATGTAATGTTTTAAAGATCATGTTACGGATTTTATAAAAGTGTTAAGTACTTTGGGGTGATATACTTTTTACACTTAAACCTTTTGAAAAATAATTATGTAAGACAATATCTTTCGACATACATGATCTACCAACTTAGTTTCTATTCCTAAGAAGGTTACTAAAAAATTTTAAAAACTTGCAACAAATGCAAGAAAAATGGTCTATGCCTATATGCAATGCAAAATCAATTACGCTACTTAGTGCAAGAAGTCTAGCCAAAGTCCTATTGACGCATAAGTCGAAAAGCTAATATTCGACACATAGCAACAAGGCATGAAGGACATTTATGCTTATAAATAAAATTAGCTCAACTAGAGATAACAATAAGCATACAAAAGTATTAACTAACAATACTAAGACATAAATAAAAGCAAATAGTCATTTAGCATAACACACAAAGATACTTATCGTCATTTTGTGTATTAAGTATAACAATGTACACTTAGCTTGACTTTATTTGAAAATGAATTATTTTCCACCCCATTCAAAGATTTGATCAAGTTCAACACTTTGAAATCATGAATGCATCAACGTGTGATGTTCACTTTGTGATTTGACAAAAAAATTTGTGCAATCGGCATGACCGGAAAAGACTCTCTGTTACGAATTAAAGACATCCGTAAATTTCACTTTACAATCACTTTCTAAAAATATTTTTAAGTGAAAGTAGACTCAATTACATTTAAAACGATAGGTGGCACGACTCCTACGGACTTACGGTTGATTTTATACGAATTTTTGAAAATTACCGAATTCTGAAAAATAGACGAAGGTACCGTTAAATTTAGCGGTACCGTCCATATTTAATGGAGTCGTCCGTTATATTTAACGGTGCCGTACGTCTGACTTCAGTTTTTGAACAGAACCAACTTTTATCAATTTAAGAAAACCTTCAAGCTAGTATGACAACATATACTTAGGGGGTGCTTGTTATGGGGGATAGGGGGTGGGGAATGGGTAAGATATTCAAAAGGGCCCACCTGGGGAGAAAGTTGGTGCTTGGTTCAGTTGTGCAAAGGGATTGATTACCCCGTAGTGGGTAATCAACCATTATAGAGTAAATTGGGGGGGGGGGGTAAGGTAATGATTACCCACCTCACCCATTCCTTTGCATTCCTTTACCCTTTCCCTTTCCCTTTCCCTTTCCCCTATACTTACCAAGCAGCCCCTTAATAACAAAACTTGTAAGTATTAAGTAACTAAATACTTTTCATATTTTTATCACCTTCCTGGGTAATTTGATACATGGATCGTACTCAATTTTGAAAACCATTTGTTTTAAAAATTTGAGCGACGTGGCTCTGGTACCAATTGTGGAAACCGTAGAGGGGGGGGGTGAATACGTTTCCATTAAAAACTTAAAATCTTTTTGTATCA
The DNA here is from genome assembly GCA_021014915.2 of Artemisia tridentata subsp. tridentata. Classification (NCBI taxonomy): domain Eukaryota; kingdom Viridiplantae; phylum Streptophyta; class Magnoliopsida; order Asterales; family Asteraceae; genus Artemisia; species Artemisia tridentata. The sequence continues at coordinate 349,644,320 of CP139503.1, read as the reverse complement.
AACACCCGATCAAATGTGATGCAATATGAAAAGTGTCAACTATGGTCATATAACATCTAGAGATGAATATAGTAAGCTACGACACAAGCACAATCAAACCATGACACATACTTAATCAACATAACATAAGCAACTAGCCATACAAATATAAATGCAATGCAAATATAAATATAATGCAATAAAGAATGAAATGAAAGTAAAGAGATAAGTAAGAAGGCGCAAATCGAACACGGTGATTTATAGTGGTTCGGTCACGAAGCTCCTCTTCGCCCTACTCCACTCCCCGAGTACCCAACTCGAGAGTTACTTCACTAATCAACAAACTCCCTTCAGGCGGAGAAAACCGTACACGTCGCTTAACTTATTTTCCGACACTAAGCTAGATGTGTATGCTAATCTTAGCTAGCACCAATCTACCACGATCTACCCGATCTACACCATACACGTCGCTTATCCTATTTCTGACAATAAGCTAGATGTCGAGTGCTAATCTTAGCTAGCACCAATCTACCACGATCTACCCGATCTACCCTTGATCCACATGATCAATCACACAAGCCCAATGGCTTCAAGAGATCTCCAAGATCTCGAAAAGATCACAATGATCTTCCCTCACAAACTCTCAAAAGAAAAATGATCTTGATGTATGCTATGATACAATCAAGAGTGTAACAAATGTTACAAGACCTAACAACTACAACTCTTGTATCTTCTTGGATACCTTGAGTTCTTCTCTTGCAAATGAAGAGGAATTATAACACTTTGTATCTACTTGGATACTTTGTGTTCTTCTCTTGCTAATCAAGAGGAATGATAACACTTTGTATCTACTTGGATACTTTGTGTTCTTCTCTTGCTAATCAAGAGGGATGACAACACTTTGTATCTACTTGGATACTTTGTGTTCTTCTCTTGCTAATCAAGAGGGATGACAACACTTTGTATCTACTTGGATACTTTGTGTTCTTCTCTTGCTAATCAAGAGGAATGAAGAGGATTACTTGAATGGATGATTGGATCACTCTTAAACAAACTAAGACTCTCCAAATGATCAAAGAAAGTCATCTAAGTGAGGAGGGATTAGACCAGAGAAAAAGGACTGGAAAAATCAAGTTGTAAGTGTGAAATGGTCCACTATTTATAGGCAAAGAAAAATCTAGCCGTTACGTACGGACAGCTCCACTAATTGTGCCACGGCTCCGTTAAATTTAACGGAACCTTGGAGCCGTCGGTGTCGAAAACGCTCCAGACGCTCCAAATTTTGTCTTTTAGTGGTGAAGGTTTATTTGGGGAAGTTTGGAGCTGTTTTGGGGGGGAAAATGGCTGTTACAATTTTTGAAATGATTTTTCCAAATAAAACATTTCTTTCTAATTCAAAAATAATTTGTAAAATATATTTTTGAAAAATGTTTTGTCACATTCATAAAAATGTGAAATTTAGAAAAATAAAATCCTTTGATCATTTGTCAAGTAGTAAATTTGTTTGTCCATACCTTGAGTGATTTATGTCGGGATGAAAATCTACAACTTTGTTGAAGCATACTTGAGACGTTGAGAGGTGTTGATGTAAGTACGCATTGATGATTTATGTTTACAAGTAACTTGCGCATTTTACGTTATGCATTACAAGTTACATGTTTGTCATTATTAAAACCGAAGAAACCGTTTAGTTTAAATATCGTAATATTTGCACTAACATTTACGATAAGGATAACAAAGGCTTTTCGTAAAGAGAAAAGAACACATATACCTGGTGTCACGGTTTCTTAAATTTTGAGTATTTGTCGGTGAGCAATTATTTAGAACATTAGTTGGTCGCTTACTTATTATAAAAAGATATTTGATCCACTAAAAAGTCTAGAAAGCCTATCATCCCCAGCCAACTTTTTTTTTTTTTTTTTTTTTTTTAAATTCTGTTAGGGGCCATTTTGGTCATTTTAACCTGTTTTTTATTCCACCCCAAATCTTCAAACGTAAATAACTTTCAAACGACAAACTATTATGATATATAAATCGCAACTTTTTTTTTCCAACTTTTTAAGTGGGTGTTGATTTTCTTGAAATTTTTGGCTCTAATTTTGTCTAGTTTAAAGGCCGAATTTTGCAAACCTTAAAACACGAAAGTTGTAACTTTTTTGCCATTCTTTACCCAGAAATTTGAATCACTCAAATCCGATATGATGTGAGTGAGATATCGCACGTTAAAGATGAACAATTACTGACTAACGTTATAAAAAATAACTGATGAACAATATAAAAAATAACTGATGAACGTTATTTTTTCGAAAACTGATGAACATTATAAAAAATAACTGATAACGTTATAAAAAATAACGTATGAACAATATAAAAAATAACTGATGAACGTTATTTTTTCGAAAACTGCTGAACATTATAAAAAATAACTGATGAACGTTATCAAAAATAACTGATGAACAATATCAAAAATAATTGATGAACGTTATTTTTTCGATAAATGCTGAACATTATAAAAAATAACTGATGAACAATATCAAAAATAACTGATGAACTGATAAACATTGTGTTTTTATTAGAAAATTGATGAATTGGTGAACAATACTAACTTGAACTGATAAAATTATCAAAAATAACTGTTGAACATTTTAGTTATCATAAAGAGAGAAAAAAAAACACTCAAGTTTCTTATTCTTAGACCCCTTCCAAAGGTTAACGCAATTCGGCGTTAAAGGGTCCTTTTTTGCAATCTTAACGCACGTTAGAGGGAGTTAAGCGTTGGAAGCCTCTTGCGTTAACGTGCGTTATACCCTTAACTCCACATTAAGGGTAGAATGCGTAAAAAAAGTTTTTTTTGTCTCTTTTGGCCCCTGGATCTGTCGCTATCTATCCATTTTAATTCAAAAAACTTTCATTTAAGCCCCTAAAATTTCTAACCGTTGGAATACAACGGCTTCCACAAAAAAAAAAATAATAAAAAAAAAATAAAAAAAAATAAAAAAAATAAATTCAAAACCAATTTAACTCTCCTATAAATACCCATTTCGTACCACATTTTTTTTCACACTTCCACAAATCAATATACTTCATCATATACTTTCATCTTCAACCTTCCAAAAAAAAAAAAAACTTTTTCATTCACGATGGATCCGGAAACTAGTCACGAACAAGTTGATGTCAACTTTTCAAGTGACGAAGATGACATTCAGTGGATGGCATCCGTGTACGAACAAGTTGTGCATATGGAACAACAAGAAGCAGCTGGACCTTCGATTGTACGTGGGCATATCTTTCATCAAACGCATATGAAGTACTCCCACCTATTTGCAAATACTCATCAAACGCACCATGGTTTTCCGGGAATGCTTGGTAGCATTGATTGCATGCATTGGGAGTGGACAAATTGTCCGGTTGCTTGGCAAGGCCAATTTGGTAGGGGTGATAAAAAATACCCAACTATAATGCTTGAAGCAGTTGCGTCACAAGATTTATGGATTTGGCATGCATTTTTTGGGATGGCGGGGGCGAATAACGATATTAACGTTTTGGATAACTCACCGTTATTCGATGACATTCTTAATGACGTCGCCCCTGCAGCACCTTATATGGTAAATGGAAGGAGGTATGAAAAGGGCTATTACTTAGCAGACGGAGTTTACCCACAGTGGGCTACGTTTGTCAAATCCTTCTCGGCAACAACTGACGCGAAACATGGTTACTTTAAAAGGAAACAAGAAAGTGCACGAAAGGATGTCGAACGTGCTTTTGGTGTGCTTCAAGGACGTTGGGGTATCATACGACAACCGGCACGGGCAATGGAAGTAGTGAAGATACGTAGAATCATGTATTCTTGCATTATTTTGCATAATATGATTTTGAAAGATTAAAAGTTTTCACTACGTGAATTTAACGATATGTGGGTGGATCCGTCGGCTCATTTGAGGAGAAACAGGTGGGTCGAAAGATGCGATGGCCAACGTCGAAGGGCAAGAGAAATACGCGACCGAGAAACGCATACTCGACTCCAACGAGACCTTATGGAGCATGTTTGGCAGAAGCGCCTTCAACATCAAGAAGAAGAGTATTCAGAAGACGATGAATAAATATTTAATTCGTTATTATGTTATGTTTCTTTAATTTCAGTTGTATTTTTTTATTTTTTTTAAGTATGTTATGTTTTAATGTAATGTTATGTTTGAATGAATGTTATGTTTTAAAAAAAATGAAGTAATTTATAAGTTAGGGGTTGAATTTGAAAATATTTGATATAAAGGTGAGTTAAGGTGTGTTAAAGCTGAGTTATTGTTGGAAGGGTTAAAGCTGAGTTAAGTTAAGGTGTGTTAAAGCTGACGTGGCAGTGCCTTAAAATTTAAGGCTGAGTTATTGTTGGAAGTGGCCTTAAAAGTCAAAAGAGATAATAAAACAAAACTTGGTACAACAACAACCCATTGCAAATTTTTTCAATTCATTTCTTTATCAAATTTTCGTGAGCTACAACAGTCTTCACACGTCACTCACCACAAAAAGGTTAAAAAAAAGTAAAAAGGTATATCTGATATCGCTCAATCACCTGTCACTTTTAGAAACATACTTCTCACTTTATCCAACAAACGAAGAAGATATATTATAAGACCAACAAACCCATTTTAAAACTTAATTTCTATATGACCATCTGTAATATACCAGTAAGATATGTTACACTCTCCACTAGATCTGGTCGGTTTTTCTTTGTCGGAATCTTGAGGTAGCCGGTGGTTGATTTGGGTTTCTAGTGGCGGTTGTGGTCTTCGCCGGATTCAGTGATTTCATCATCATCCGTCGTCAGTTGCTGCCGGAAGAGGAGGCATGTTTGACGATGTCGAATTTGATCGGAAAAGCTACACGGTGGTGAATTGCCTCTTCCGTACACTAATTCAGTATAGTTTTTGTTACACACACTGAAAAACACACAATTAGTGAATTAGAAAATGGAGGTATGTTGGAGGTAGCGGTGCAGATGATGTAAATGCCCTTCAACAAGATGTTTGCCCAATTATTTAACATAGAGTAATGATAACCGTTGATTGGATTGTCTAAGAGATCTAACGGCTCAAATTACTTTTTGTACTTTGTAAAACTTTGTGCCTTTTTAAATGATCCGCCACCATTATAAAAATCCATATATAAGATGAGGCGCTTTATTTTACATACCTTCAAATTGTTGCATACCAATGGACAATTGTGGACCGTCCGATAAAAAAAAAAAGTTTTTAAGAATAAAAAACACGGAGGGACCATTTATATAACTTCTGCCAACTTACCCCACCCCCAAAGTGATCACTTTCCAGAATCACAATTCACTATCACTTTCACTCTCTAAATGAAAACTTCAAAATAAAACAAAAACATAACAAATCATCCAATTTTAACCGTCAAAATCAAAGGAAACACATAAAAATGAACGAATCGAGGCAATCAGAACTAGATCCGTGGAAAAAAACATGGTACGGCGCTTCCGATTCATTATTTTGTTATTTATTAACTATTTGTTGTGATTTTATTCTTATATTTCTGTTTTTGATAATGTTCATGAAGATTTTTTTGCTTTTTTGTTGATTTTAGTCGTTTATTAATATATACCGAAAAATGAGTTTTTTTGGGTGTATTTTTTATTGTGACTGTAATATGTTTTTGGTTGTGTTTTTTAGTGTTTACATTTGGTTGAGTTTCTGAGTAGAAAGCTTTGTATACATGGATGCACAACAAGTGTTTGATGAAATGTGTGAGTGAAAAGTATCATACGTGTGTATCACCAGTGATATTTGAATTTGAACTTTATATGTGTATTATCACTAGTGATATTTGTATTATCACTTGTGAAATTTTGTTTATTTGATAGGTTTTTTTGTTTACTTGTTAAGCTTTATTATATGTCATGTATAGTATCACTTTTGATATTTCATTGTTATTGTTTTATAATCATAGTTAAAGCTTTTTTTTTTTTGTTAAAAGTTTTGATGATATACTATTTACTGTGTGTTTTATCACATTTGTTTTATATTATAATTTTGATGTTTTATGTGCTTTTTGTGGATGATAATTGTGTTTTAGTTACTGATAAGCTGTTTATTATAGTGCAATATTGCTTATTATTTAAGTTGTTAGATTAAATAGCTTAAACATGTTGATTTTGCTTTAAACACGTAGTTATTTAGTGTGATTTTGCTTATTATTTAAGTTGTGATTGGATTTGTCTATTTAATGGATACATTGTGCGTATTTCAATAGGTTTTACAATGGGATTTGAAAATATATATGGTTGAATCAGCAAATTGAATAAGTTATGGTTAAACAAAGCACAACATCTTCATAAATAAACTGAAGAAGCTCGAACAGATGTTATATCACATGTGATATCAATATCACCTGTGATATTAACCTGTGATAAAACAAAGTGATATCATCTGTGATATCACACGTGATATTACCTGTGATATCACACGTGATTCAACAAATAGAAGTATGGTATCAAATTCTCCTCCAAAAAGTTGAACAACACGAGAATGAGATACACGAAAAATTAGCAATAAAAGTGTGGTAGTTAGTAGTTATTGAGGGATTGTTGTGATAATGTGAAGAATGTTGTGATAATATGAGAAATCACAAGAGACATTGAGCTTGTAACATTAGTCTGTTAGATTTGTAATGCATTTATTTTCATAATAGATAGAGTGTGCATGTTTCGATAGGTTTAACACCGTATTCGACAAAAAATTATATTTATTAGGTCCCGACACCAAATATACTATTTTGGGAATGGTAAGTGACTTGTATGATCATTTGTATGTAAACTGACAGTATCACACGTGATATTACTTTTAGCTAACTAAAACATTTTGGTTTACATTAAAATGGACGAAAACGTATGAAAACGGCCGAAAATGGGCGAAAACGAACGAAAACGTATGAAATCGTAAAAAACACGTCTGAAAACGGACGAAACGTATGAAAAATGGATGAAAACGAAAGAAAACGGATGAAAACATACGAAAACGGACGAAACGTAAGAAAACGTAATAAAACAGACGAAAGCGTATGAAAACGGGCGAAAACGTAAGAAAATGGACAAAAACGTATTAAAACGAACAGAAACATATGAAAACGTATGAAAGCGAAGAAAAAAAACGTGAATGTAAAAAAAAAACTGAATTGAAAAAAAACCGTGAATTGAAAAAAAAAATAAACGTGAATTGAAAAAAAAAGTGGATAAATAATAAAGACAAAAAGACAAAGAAAAAAGAAAAAAAAAAAAGAAAAAAAAAGGAAAAAAAAAATGGACTTAGGTTTACATATTAAATTTTAGGTTAATTCCCACAATTATATGAAAGTAGATGGATGATAGGGGTTTGTTCCTTTGTAAGCTTCAAAATAAGAGTTAGCATTTAAACTTTTCTCATATAAAATATAACAAGTATGGCGGTCGGCCGGCCGCGTGCCTGGCGGGATTTTTTTTCGCTGTATTTATAGTATGAAACTGATGATGTACCCTTCGAACGGGTCGAAGGACTCCCCTTCGAGCCTATAGAAAGCCCTCCCTTCGGAGGCCCAGGTTAATCTCCTAACACGTTTTATTGGCGTAAAACCATTCGCCTGCGAACTGGTTACCATGTGGGAATCCGCCAATCGAAGCCCTAAGCCCTTCGGGGTATTCCTATCGAAGGAACTAGCACGAAGGACCATTCTGACCTGGTCAAACCCACGTCTCCTCTTCCCCTTGGCTTTCCCGCCAAAACAGAGATCGTGGGCTACAAAGCCCTAGCGGTTACCACAAAATCATGGGACGCCCCCATGATCTCCGAACAATGTGCAACCGCCCACTATGTCCTATTTCTTCCCTATAAATAGCGTAGTCGGGCATGAACAATGTAAGTTAACTTCACTCTTGCCATTTACAACTTACTAAACGATTACACATACTTACTCGCACGCCGGAGGTGGTTCGCAGGGTCCAACCCCTGCGCAATCACTTAACGTAGTGTTTCGGTATTTCTTATTTTCAGGTTAAGAACAAGCTTGGCGCAATCTCAACACCCCATTATTCCTTTGATCACCATCGAAGGCTTGGTTGTGCAATTATTTGTTCAATCAGTGGCGCCATCCGTGGGACCGCTACAATTGGTCTCGTTAATTCCGAGCTTATAACCAACCAACCACTTTCACTATTATTCCGGCATGGATCAAGGGAGAGAAGATACTCCCCCACCAGGTTTCTCGACCTTGGCACCAATACCAATCAACGACACTAACAACCTTCCCCCAATAACCGCTTCCACTTTCACAACACGTTCTCACCCAGAAATCACAACTAACAATCATGCTTCGACATCAGCCAATCCAGAGCCGGTCATTAGCCCAGCCTTTGTCGAAGCCAACCACGAAGTGTTGGAATCCCTCTTAAGGGCTCGTAACAGGCAAGTCAGGAATGCTGAGGTGCGAAGGGAGTTGGAATACTCGAGTGATGAGTATGATGAAGAAATGGAGATGGAACCTAGGCCTCCGACCCAAGGACCAACCCTATCGGCCTTAAGAATTGGATCTCCAGTCGGTCGAAGGCTAAGCAAAAGATCCGTTGGTTTCGAAGGAGTCCCCGAGAGGGCTCCGACAAGAAGGGAAGGGGCGGTTACTGAAGGCTCTAACAGTAGGAGCCAGCGAAGGGAAGAAGTGGGGGTGACTTTGCCTCCATTGCTAGCAGCTCATCTTGGAAGGACTGAAGCTGGGGTTCCGTTGCAGCCTTCTCACGCATCAGTCGTAGAAGGCAATCCGCCTACAATTAATATGGGAGGAAATCTTCCTCCCAATGGTATGTACCCCTCGTTCCAAACTCAGTCTTATCCTCAAAATTTATATCCTCCAGTAAATGGACTGCCTAATAACCCAAGCTTTCCCCAAACTTATGGGAGCATGCCCTTCGGGCATCCTATGGCGTACCCTCCGTACGCCATGGGAAACGGTTACCCGTTTGCCTTGAATACACCTTATCAGTCCTACCCAAGCCAAACTCCTATGGGAATACCCCCAAACAACAATCCATATAATACTGTTCCCATGTATGCACCACCTTATAACTTTCTGTACTCAGACCCTATGGGTTCAGCTACACCCTTCGTTAGGTGGATCGAAGATTACCCATTGCCTGATGGGTTGAAAATGCCCTCGCACGTTGGGACTTATGATGGGAAGGGGGATCCGGACAATTTCTTACATTTGTTCGAAGGGGCTATCAAAATGCAAAAATGGGTTATGCCAGTGGCCTGTCATATGTTTCCATACTACACCCTACGGGATTCTGCTCGTATCTGGTGGAACGGCCAAAAGCTCGGCAGCATCGTCAATCTTGACGATCTTAAGGCTAAGTTCCGGTCACACTTCAGTCAGCAAAAGAAGTTCATATGGACTCATTTAACGGTGCACAACATCAAACAAAAAGAAAACGAAAGCACAAGGGCCTTCGTTACTAGGTACACCGATGAGACTTTGCAGATTTTGGGTCTCCATGAAGATCAGCGTATTTCGGGTTTCGTACATGGTCTTCGAAATCGGAGTTTGGTGGAATTCTTGTCCACTGACCTTCCGACAACTTACAAAGGGTTAACGGAAAAGACATATACTTGGATCGAAGCAAAAGAGGTGTCCACTAATGGGGCTCCGGTAGACAGAGATAGCAACAACAAGTTTTCGAAGCATTCTTCGTGGGAAGCGTCCAAGAACAAGAACAAGAACAGAGATAGGTTTTCTCCGTACAACAAAGGCCCCAACCATGGTTTGTTAAGCAGTCTAACGAAGTCTCCAAAGGAAATACTTGCTACGGAGAGGGCTGCCAAGGCCTTCGAAGCACCCCCTCGTATGACAAGTAAGGGCAAAAACAGGGATACCAACAAGTACTGTCACTTCCACGAAGACAATGGCCATGACACGAACAGTTGTAGAGAACTGAAGAAACAGATAGAGGAAGCTCTGAAGTCCGGGCAATTGGCACACTTGGTGAAAGGTATAAAGAAAGGCAAAGAAAAGATGACCGACACTCAAATGGCTAAAGATAGTAACACTAACGAAGCCCCTATACTAATGATACATAGGGGCGAAACCACTTCGAAAAGGAAAGTACCGGGGCCGGAAACAAACTAGATAAGGGAAATAACGTTTTCTCCTATCACAGGCAGGATCCCTTCGAACGATCCAGTAGTTATCAAAGTCCTCATTTTTCGCCAAGAAGTAAGCGGAGCTTACATGGACTGTGGAAGCCCTTGTGAAGTCATATATGAACATTGCTTTCGAAAGCTTAAGCCTTCGGTCAGGTCTCAAAGGGTCGACTCAAAGATGCCTTTAGTAGGGTTTTCTGGCGAACGTTCGTGGCCCCTAGGAGAAGTTCCGTTGGAAATAACAATTGGAGAAGGCAAGCTCGCAAGGACAGAAACCCTCATGTTCACTATCGTAAGGTCCAACTCTCCTTACAACTTGTTGATAGGAAGGACCGCCATGCAAAAGATGGGTATCGTAGTTTCCACTATACATGCAGCGGTGAAATTCCACACGCCCTACGGAATAGGGACTATACTTTCCGAGCACAACCGGAAGGTTAGCAAGAAAAGTAGGGAAGGTCCTAAAGAACTTCCGAAGGACGCTCTCAGTGGTGCGGATGTTGAAAAAGATATCGTAGCAAATAGGCATCACATAGGACGAAGGGTGGTAGGCGAAAAGCAACCTCCAGCAAGTTCCACGGCAAACTTGAAGAAGCCACACAAAGCTGAGGAGAAGGTCTTTGAAGGGACGTATTCCAGCAATACTAGAACCCCTCAGGCACCAGTGATTGATGACAAGCTCCACGACAAGGAATATCAATTTAAGGGGTCCAAACCCATTGAACCAACTAAGCAAGGAATCAAGACCAACCCTTCGAAGTTCAAAGCAACTGTTGATCTACCAACTCCGAGGTCATTAACAAGACGCGATAGTCCAAGCTCCATCAAAAGTCAGACATCTGCAGAAGCTCTCAACGAAATACCTTCCGGGCACAGTCAAAATGGAGAAACACCCCCGGCAGCAACGGAGGGGTGGAAATTATACACCGACGGAGCCTCAAGCTCCGATGGTTTCAGAACAGGATTAATCCTGGCCAATCTGGAGGGAAAGGAGTACAGTTATGCACTACGTTTTGAATTCAAGGCCACAAAGAATGAAGCAGAGTATGAAGCCTTGCTGGCTGGTCTTCGACTTGCAAAGGGCATGGAGGTTCATGACCACTCCGTCTTTGTAGGCTCGCCTGCAGTCACTAGCCAAATCAAGGGTTCTTATAGAGCAAGACAGCCAGTAATTAAGGAATATTTGGATGAAGCTAAAAAGCTCCTTCAGGGTTTCGAACGATATAAAGTAAAAAATGTCCGAAGAAGCCATAACAAAAAGGCGGAAGCCCTAATCAGATTAGCGTCGACTGCCTTAGTTCATCTACCCAGCGAGGTTTTAGTAGAAGTATTGGCCACCATGTCAATTGCAAGAAGTGAAACATCTGATGAAGGCTCCGACTGGACAACACCAATAAAAATGTACTTGATAAGCGACATTCTGCCTGATAATTCAAAGTCAGCACGAAGAATCAAAGTCAAAAGTCCCCAATACAGGCTCATAGGCAATAATCTCTACAAAAGGCGTCTTTCATCTCCTTGGCTTCGTTGCATAGAATTAAAGCATGCTTCGAGCATTTTCTACAATGCTCATGAAGAATTTTGTGGAAGACACACAAGCCCTAGAGCCATCGCCTCAAAAGTAACAAGGTGGGGTTATTACCAGCCATCCGTGATGGAAGACGCAAGGGAAGCAATCAAAACATGCAAGGTATGTCAGACACACTCCAAAGCTTGGAAACCATTAGAGTATGAGGCGTCTTCTACCATAACAGTAAGGCCTTTCGGTCAATGGGGCGTCAGCATAATCGGACCCCTACCAGCAGCTCCCGGAGGGATACAATTCTTGGTCATAGCCATCGACCATTTCACCAAATGGGTCGAGGCCAAGCCTTTGGCATCAACAAAAGGAAAAGATGTGGAAGAGTTTATGTGGGAACACATAATTTTCAGATTCGGAATCTCACAAGTCATCACCTCTTATGAAGGGAAACACTTTGCCAAAGGAGTGTTCCCCTCTTTCTGCAAAAGCCTGAATGTGAAGCAAAGGTTCATTTGTGTTGACAAGGATATTGTCGTCGAAATCGAGATAAAACTAGGGCAATATCAGCATAAGTGGGCAGACAAACTACCCAAAGTCTTGAGGGTATATAAGAATTTATCCTTTGAATGAAAGCAAGCGAAGCCAAGTCAAAGAGCCCAGCGTCAAAAAATGTTGTGGCAACAAGGTATACGAGCTCGAAGGGCAGAAAAAAAAATGTCGTGAACAAGTTTGGACATGACACCAACTCTCGTAAGTTCTACATATAAAAACTTACCTTCTTTAAAGCACTTAGTTGTTTTTTCAATTTCATGTAACGCACTCTTCTCACATGTGAAAGAAGCATTAATGGTAGGTGTCGTAGTGTTCATTTCTTCAAATGATGTAATCCTCCCTACCCACTTAATGATATAACATGTTTCCCGTAAAATCTCTTGTTTCGTTTTATACAACATAGATTTGTTCAGCCAAGTACTTTACAAGTTTCAATGTCGAAGGATGAAGCAAGGCACATGTCTTGTATAACAATAACATCCACTACAATTCACATTAACTTTCCTATGAAGTCTTAGGGTATTAAAAGCCCTCTGCAACTTAAGGATAAAGACGAAGTGGGTCGCGACCCTCTGTCGCAGTCAAATTATACGATTGCTTAAAATCTTGGTCCAAAATACACACAATAAGGTTATAACCTTAGGTTGTATGTCTACGTTCTTGAAATGAGCGTAAGAGAAGATAAACATGACAATAAAAGTGGGACATATCCCACTAAATTAGCATTAATGAAGACTACGTACAGTTTTAGCCATCATAATCACAAAAAGGACAACTGTCTAAAGTTATGGGTCAAAGCCCACTAACACGAAAGATAACTTGTTCAAACAGGCACACAGATCATAAATTGTCAAATAAAAAGGCATCAGCCTTTAAACATGATAAATTGTTTTAAAAAGGGTACATGTCACCCTTATGGACCAAATTACTGCCAACACGGCAGCCTTCAATTGTTCTTGGAAGAGTTGGGACGCTCTTGGTGGGTTGCAGACTTAGGTTTCTCAGACAAGGTCCTTCTGGTTGGAGACGGAGGCTGTATGCTCTTTGGCTTTTAGAGAGGAGATCTTCGATGGAGGCTAAAGGATCTTTGGTTGCTTCGGCAAGGAAGGGGTACACTGTCGTGGTGAATGCGTTACCAGCTTCATCATATCCCCGTATGGAATTCGGACGATAGTATGGTACCTCCGAAAGCACAACTGGTTTTTTGGTTTCAGCAATCTCCTCCAAAGTTGTGCATTTGCCATGGAATATGGCCGCATTCACTAGCTTGCCCACAACCTCCCCCACCTCATCGCTATGGTACAACTCCATAGCAATGTAGGGAACAACCTTCAATACAACCTCAGCCCTATCTTTTCTCAGACTTTGGCATTCGAGCTTCAACTTATCCACCTCTTGACAGCGCTTTGCATCCTGCTCCACTAACCTGACCCTCTCAGCCTCCAAACCAGAACATTTAGACTCCAGGGCACTCACCTGGTTCTCATAACCAACAACCTTAGCTTCCTCCAACTTTAGCCTACCACACTCAGCATGCGATTCCTTAAGCTGCTCCTCAAGACCATCGATCTTGGCTCGCAGAGCCTCGTACCTTGGGTGTTTTTCAATGTCCGCCATGGCTTCGTCACACCTTTTCTCCAACTCAGCATAACTCTTCTCCCTTTCCTTCTTTCTGGCCACAACAACAGCAACCTCCTCCTTCGCCTCCTTGACCTTGTTAAGCAATCCCCTTGTACGAAAGCTAAGATGGCTGTCCAGCATTGCTTGCCTGATATAACTTTTGTCATTAAGATCGCAAAGCTTCTCAAGGGACATCTCACTCATTTTACTCCTCCAAGAGGCAGGAGTGATATTCTCAACAAGCAAGCGGCAGGAGAGGGCGTTGGGCAGTTCCTTCGCATCTGGCAACCCTAAAAAAGAAAAAAGAGAGAGAAAAACAATATAAGCCAAATATGCAATACGATGGAAAAGGAGGAGGACTCGAAGAACTTTTACTTACCAGGGATATCATCTTCATCAACCATCCTCTCTGGCGCATACATAATGGCTTTCCCACGAGCTTTTTCTGTTTTTTGTTTGACATTCCTCGATGAGGGAGTAGGAACATTGGGTTTCCTTTTTGGAGCAGTCTTTGCAGCTTTTGCACTGGTACCTTTCCTTGTTCTCACTCTATCAGCAATACCGGAGGACCCTACGATCCTGAGTTGATCACTTCCGGAAGGGGTATCATCAGAGTCACCAACATCCTCCACAAGCTATGGGGCTTCCTCAGTACCAAGGGGTTTGATTGGGGGAAGCACAACAAGAGGTTTGGGTGGAGAGACATCAACATCGTTATTATTGACAGATATAGAAGGAGATCCCACTCCGTAACTTGTATCCTGAGGATCCTTCGGCATAAAGCTAACTTCTTTGGCACCTCCAGCCACAACAAAGTTTCTGAAAGCCATTTCTGCACAAACAAACGAAAATGAGATGAATATCAGCAGATAAGTTATTTAAATTATTTAAATAAGATATATACATACTTTTTCCTTCACAAATTATTTCAAGTGATGACGGAGACCCGTCCCAGCTGTCACTTAAACCAGCCATGTACAATATAGGCTCCGAAAATGTTTGGACGTTAGCAGGGTGGCGGGTGAGACGCTGGTACAAGGGGTCGCTCCTTATCTCATAGGGAAGAGGGTCATTGTAGTTCTTCTCATCATACATGTTTGCTTTATCCAACAATGCTGGATACTCAGGAGGTATGATGGTACTCTCAACATAGAAAAACTGTCCTTTCCCGTTTCTAATATTTGAAAAGGGTTTCGTCACAAGAGCAGGTACGTCATGTTCACCCCTTTTGGCAATGGTTACCCAATCTCCACCAGGTTAGAGATTCACAAAACCCCTAAGCACCTCCAATGTGGGTTCATAGCCATATGCTTTACACATTACGATGTAAGTGGTCAACTTAGCAAGACCAAAAGGGTTTAACCTAGAAACATGAACCTGATAGTATTGTAGAAACTCTAAAATCAAGGGATGAATGGGTATCCTAAGATTCGATTGAGTGAATGCATGCACATACAAACCAACAAACCCTTCGGGAGCATCAAAAATATTTTGTTTCTTGCTAGGGAGCATGATTTGGTACTCAGAGGGTATAGGGTAATCAAGCAGGAACTCAGATAGGGCTTGTTTCGACAAGGTACAGGTCTGTTGCCTAATAATTCGCTTAGCGGCCATGCTCATATTAAAAGAATAAAAGATCAAGGAAGGTTTATGGGAATTTTACCTTTTCGTTCCAACGGAAGCACAAGATTGCAGAGCAATGTGTATATTTTGGGCGGAGGTAAAAGTATTCTAGGGTTTTACCGTATCTAAGAATAAATACCCATCAAATTTTTAATCATGACCGCACACGTGTCTAGTTCGCTATCTATGCGGATTTGAAATTGATTTTAAATTCTGAAAGGACGCTTACTTATACCGAGATAGTAGCTGTGGCAGTTCAAGTGGAATAATCATGATTAATCCGCATTAAATGCGTGGTTAGTTGAACATTTATTTTCTTTTTTGCATGGTTAGTGTTATACAAGGAGTATAAGGCATGTTCAATTTTTTGAGTCGAATGCAATATATACTCGTACGTATATATCACTTTCGACTGGGGGCTTGATGATGTACCCTCCGAACGGGTCGAAGGACTCCCCTTCGAGCCTATAGAAAGCCCTCCCTTCGGAGGCCTAGGTAATCTCCTAACACATTTCATTGGCGTAAAACCATTCGCCTGCGAACTGGTTACCATGTGGGAATCCGCCAATCGAAGCCCTAAGCCCTTCAGGGTATTCCTATCGAAGGAACTAGCACGAAGGACCATTCTGACCTGGTCAAACCCACGTCTCCTCTTCCCTTGGCTTTCCCGCCAAAACAGAGATCGTGGGCCACAAAGCCCTAGCGGTTACCACAAAATCATGGGACGCCCCCATGATCTCCGAACAATGTGCAACCGCCCACTATGTCCTATTTCTTCCCTATAAATAGCGTAGTCGGGCATGAACAATGTAAGTTAACTTCACTCTTGCCATTTACAACTTACTAAAATGATTACACATACTTACTCGCATGCCGGAGGTGGTTCGCAGGGTCCAACCCCTGCGCAATCACTTAACGTAGTGTTTCGGTATTTCTTATTTTCAGGTTAAGAACAAGCTTGGCGCAATCTCAACACCCCATTATTCCTTTGATCACCATCGAAGGCTTGGTTGTGCAATTATTTGTTCAATCATAGTATGAAACCTTTGTGCGTTTATGTTTTTTTAGGTATGTGTAATTTGTGTTATGTTGTTACCTTGTTGGCAAATTTTGTGTTACCAATGTATATGCCTTGGGTGTGTGTATCGACTAACCGTTGGCGGTTTTATGAATAAAAATTACTATTATTATGTATTTGAAGTTGTTCGTTAGTTTTTTTTTGTTTACTTATTTTATCGATGGCAATGTTGTGTCCGCTGTTTGATACAATCAGTTTTGTCTGTGGCTGACAGTTCCTGGTTCTGTCATAATTTATTTTCCTGTAGATTTTGGTGATGTGACAATGGTAGAACCCTTGGCCATTTTCCGGTATCAAACTGATCATATGCGTATTTGCATTAGACTAATAGTCGCATGCATTATGTTATAGATTTGTTTGAATGAAAATAGGATATAAATACATTTATGTAGTGAGAATAATAGCGAATGCAAAGTAAGCAAGTGCGTTAGCACTAATTGAAAAGGCCTAAAGAAACTATAATACAAATCTAATAATGGGTATGGCAAAACAACCTATACTGATCAAAATTAGTGTTAACTTTAAAAAGGTTATGACCATAGGTTTTATCCGGTATAAAAATATTGACAAACTATCAACGATGGAGTATATCCGTCTTAAAATAAATATCATTAATTAAAACACACATTACATTAAGGCATAAAAATAAAAGGCTAGTACATAGAGAGTACGATACGGTAACATAAAAATTGAAATCACATACGTGTTTTTTTTGGAGGATATATATAATGAGGCTGAATGAAACGAAGGTCAAAGATATATATATATCCTCCCGCATTTCATTCTGCCTCAGATATATATCCTCCAAAAAAACCCTATATTGAAGACAACAAAGGTAAATAGTACAATTTCCTAGAGAATTATCACAGATTCAAAGAACAAATACCAACAACAGAAGGTTCTAGTTGAAATTTTGAAGACATATGGACTGCGGCCTCTGTTAACAGACTTATCGATCTCAGCGCCTAAAGATTTCATTGCAAACATCTGATTGTAGGCTCTAATATTTTCCATAAAATGCCTGTCAGTGAATAACTGCTTTATATATTTTGGGTAGTCAGCGTGCGTAGGCAGGTGGACTCGGCCCCTGTTGCAATAGTTGTGATATTTTGGGTCGTGAAGTTGTCGTAATCCTTTCATCGCGCCGGAAAAGAGCATTGCAATACTGAAATTTCTGATTGCAGTGGCCCATATATATGTATGTGCTTAGAGGCCTTGCATATACAAGATGAGTTCATGAAAAGATGGAAGAAACACATTAACTGAATAAGTTAAAAATAATCAACAATGTACAAACCTTGGCTGACACGTGCTCTTCTATTTGGTGCCACATCTGTGTGGTGCCATGCACTCGATCCAGAGTGTGTTGAAAAATGTAATATAAGGAAGCATAGTTTGAGTATATGTAGTCCAAATAGGTAAAACAATGTTTCGACAAACGGAATTAACTAAACAATGAAGCATGAAACCTTGTCGATTATACTAACAGACTATGAAAATTATGAATGAGAGTCTCTTACGGGTATAAAATTGCTGTGACCTACCAATTTCCCGCCAAAAAAATGTGGCCTGCTCCAGGCGAAAGTACGTTGGCCTGTTTTGCCTCATTTAATAGTTTCGCTGGCCCATACCACTCTTTTTATAAAAGTTAA
Organism: Artemisia tridentata subsp. tridentata; assembly: GCA_021014915.2. Taxonomy (NCBI): domain Eukaryota; kingdom Viridiplantae; phylum Streptophyta; class Magnoliopsida; order Asterales; family Asteraceae; genus Artemisia; species Artemisia tridentata. The sequence goes on along the minus strand of CP139503.1, from coordinate 349,626,119 downwards.
CCCTCTTTTTATACGAGGTTTAGAACATGATCATTTTTAAAACATGCCACGAGCCGATCATCCATCGGCTGCTATTAGAACCTTCGTATCCTACATTCATACAGGCTTTCATACAAACTGGTACCAAAAAAATAGGCTCAGATCGGAATACACATATGTACCAGAAGGCGGCAAACTACACTGGCTGCAACTCACAGGTTGCCTCGCCAAGGTACCGACTTCTAGAAGGAACATGTTTCAGTTATGCAACTGCAACCATCTATCATCATCGCCATTTTTTTTAATATATGAAACGCTACGAGCCGATCATCCATCGGCTGCAACCTACTTTTCTACCTAACTATATCAACAAACGGTCCATATTGTATTTGCAGTACTACATGCACGTGCAATGGGTACTATGCCTGCTATTAGAACCTTCATATCCGACATTCATACAGGCTTTCATACAAACTGGTACCAAAAAATTAGGCTCAGATCAGAATACACATATGTACCAGAAGCCAGAAAACTACACTGGCTGCAACTCACAGGTTGCCTCGCCAAGGTACTGACTTCTAGAAGGAACATGTTTCAGTTATGCAACTGCAGATATCTATCATCATCGCCATTTTTTTTATATATGAAAATGCAAGCAGTAATTTTGAAGATTTTCATCTGTGATCCTTGGTGCATCAGTAAGTATTTCTAAAACACTGTTGCGCTCATCATCCTGAAGAGGAAAAACAAAACACCGTCGCTTCAAACATGCAAATACATAAAAGCACAGGCATGTGTAACTAAAAGCAAATATGGTTCGATATCGAGTAAATAAACTGAATATAACATGTTTGTTCTTTTCAATATATGTATCTTACCTCATCTGCAACACCCTTTCGTCGACTTTTGCAATTCCATTCCAAACACGCCGACTGAAACATAGTAAGTCATCGTACCAGCAAAAGTGACAATACATTATCGGTTTTGTAGTGCATATGTAGATCGGTTTGGCAGTTCGTATTTGCAGGTATGCCAAAACAGAAAGAACATGATTAAATAGAAATTGCAGGGTTAATGTTAAAAAAGATGTCGTAAGGAGAATAATCGATACCTGCTTCATCGATCTCGACTGTCCGGTGGCTTCTAAATTGCAGTGCTTTCTCCTCCCTCCTTTAAGTTCTCGGGCATCCTGTATGAACGATCTCGACGTAATAACAACTTCCCTAATAAACTACTAAAAGTATAAACAAACAACAAGTTATCTTTAAACTACAACAAAAGAATAACAAAAAAATATAAATCTCGGTTATAACCGATTAAAAGTGGTTCTTGTATGTTGGTGAATAAACCAATACTCATGATAAAGCGTATACACCATTGAAACAAATCGCATGCCATAAGTAACACCAAACAATCATATTAAAACCCTAAAAACTGAACGTTTACACCATTGAAACAACAGCAACACAACCAAACTATGTTTGCTTTAAAAACTAACGAATATGGAATCTCGTATAAACGAACATGTAAAAGCAATAAATCATCAAATTAGATGTACCAGCACAAAAGAAAAGAGTCCAGGAAAAACTGTAATTCCTACGTTTTGGCTGACCAATGGGGCACTAAATCCTAAGGCGTTTGATAAAAAGATTTTGACCATAAGAGTGACGAAGACTACCTGGTATTTTTTTATTTGCCAATACTAAAAGTTGATGTTCTGTGCCTGTGAGAGTTAATTTGTTTTTGCATATTCGCAACTGCAGTTACATAAAAGGTGCTGATCAACAGTACGGTTCAATTATGAAGGAAAGATGAGAAACGGAAGAGGACGCTGCGAATAAGTAATTTGCTCCAAATCACTTGCCACAACATTCTCTTTGATGCGCGTGATGTGTCGTTGCGGTTTAGCAGTTTTAATGCCTACTCAAGTTTTAAATTTATATTTAGCCGACTTATCAATAACACACACACTTAACGAGCAGTGTACCCGGTCAGTATGAAGATAATGGTAAGTAGAGTGTCGATCACTAAGAGTGGAACGTATTATCTCGTTATTCTAATCAGTATTTTAATATCCTAACGCAAGGGGGTTTCAGCCTGAGAGACTGGCACAATTTGTTTGCAGTTAAATAATAAAATAAACCAATAGGCACGAATCAGCAAGTAGCACACACGTACACAGATAGATACTTGAGACAATAAGAGGGCTGTCCTTATGATTAAGTAGATTGTCACTTGTTTTATTGATAGCCTTATATGAAGTGTATGTAGTTAACCCTTTCTCGTTGGTCCTAATCTTATCGGCGAGTAAACCCTTAATGATTACTTATGTTTAAAAGTTATTCCTAAGTGATCAATTTAGTAATAACCGTGGGAGCCACATTATGTCCCGCAGTCAAATGCCCGCAAGCCACTAATAAACACAGAGGTTATCAATGCACTAATAAGTAGTAACCAAAGACATCAACATATAAACTTTAATTGATGGGAAAGCAAGTATTAAAGGGAGTGCAATCTTTCGTTGTCACATTACACAAGCCACCAATCCTGATGAATTAAAGTTTGCTAACACAATAAAACAAAACTACTTAATGAATTAAACACATGCAGCACCTTCTTACAGCTCTTGTATCTTTGATTTGGGTGTGTCTTGTGCTGCCTCCTTGACTGAATTCGTCCTTTTGTTCTTCTGTTCGGTCTTCGAAACTTATATATCCTCTCCCGAAATTCGTCTGGTCTTGGGGTATTTATAGTTTCTGTCTGAGGGAAGATGCGGCGCATCTAAGGAGTAGATGCGGCGCATGTACTTAACTTCGCGTGGGGTCCAAGATTATAATATTCAGGAATATTCGTACACCGCCAGAAGATGCGGCGTAACTCCATGATTAGATGCGGCGCATGTCCTCTTGTATCTTGGATCGTATCTGGTGATATCTTGATAGAGATGCGGCGCATGTCATGAGTGAGATGCGGCGCATCTGGAGCAGATTAGTCTTGATCTTCTTCATTTCAGTAGACTCTTCACATTATGCATGTTTTGCTCCATTATTAGTCCAAAATCGCTAAGTTTCACCAAATGCTTGTTTTTACCTGAGAATTACAAAAGTAAACGATTAAGTATCAATCCTCATACATAATATAGTAAAACAAGTCAAATAAATAGGATAAATGATAGTAATAAAATGTACTTATTTGAGTTCATCAAATATCCCCCCACTTGAACTTTACTTGTCCCCAAGTAAACCTTAGAATTTCTATTATGAAAATGTATCCTAAAAGATGTTAGGATTTATTTTTATATTTAAGCATGTATTCGTTTATTTCATAATCACACAACTAAACACTTAACGAATTAGAAGTAAAATAAAATAAGTTGATAAAAGCAAATCTAATCGTTTAACTGTCCAGTCGTGACGAATATTCTATCATAAGCTTGGCAAGTATACACATCTCCACCACTAAAGCTAAGGAATAACAAGTCTAAAGCGGTAAAAAGGGTTTGTAGGCTTAAGGGTTAATTATTCTTTTTCACTATCGATCTCAAATTCCAGAAAAGGCGACAAAATCACAAATACATGATCGAATCCACGAACACAATACTTGCAATTGCTCAAATCCTTAACTCGAATAGGCTAAATATAGGTCCAAACTTCACCAATAATAATATATCAAAAAGGGCGACAAAATCATAAATACATAGCCGAATCCACGACTACGATACTTAAGATTGCTCAAATCCCTAATCTCAATAAATCAAAGGTTTGGTTGGATAAAGAATAATAAAGGGCATGGATAACATTTGGGATATAAATTGGTGTAAAATGAAAATAAACAAAACAAATAAATTAAAATCCTAAGTGTGGTTAATCACTATCCCAACCATCCCATGAATAAGACTCATATCATCGAATAACTCACGCTTTAACACTTGAAACACACGCTTTAGGTAGACACGAATTATACTCAACAAGATCTTAATCAAAGAATAACCTTAAGTTGGTGTTCCCATAACGTTCAACTCCCATTCAATCCATAGATATAATATACAACAAATAGTGGTGATATCGACCACTTACATAACTTTACATAAGTTGGTTAAAATTAACTTCCAACTTTTCTTTCTTTCTTTTTCTTTTCTTATTTTTTCGATTTTTTTTTTTTTTTTTTTTTTTTTTTTTTTTTTTTTTTTTTTTTTTTTTTTAACTTGAAACATAAACATAGATGTGTAAAATTTCACCACATCACTACAACTTTCTTTCCGGATAATTTTTCTATACTTTTCATACTTTCAGAAATAACGGTAATAGTGAAAGTAGTAAACACACGAAAAATAACAAGACTCAAATTATACAATATCTACTTTCACTCCAATTGCATTGTGCAATTTCCCGACCTAACCAAAGATAATGAATTACGCACGCGAACACAGGTAATGTAAGGAAACACACTTTGCGTATAGCAATTAACCAACCACGGATTCTAATCTACAGGGCAGGCTAAGGTGTAAGGGTGTAACGAAACATTTTAAACATAGGTGTAAGAAACGAAAGGAATGGCTCTGAGGGTTTTTCTAGGGGTATCTTACTCTAAAAATGAGAGTAACAAAGGGGTTTATACGGGGGTTAACTAACCAGTGTAGTTAGTTAATAACACATAACATATAATAGGCTATTTTGGGTGTAATCCTAGAAATTTACCAATTTAGACAAGTCATTCCAATTATATAAAATAATACTCATTATGGTGGTCTCGAATAGTATACAAGCCAAGTTCTAAAGTTTACAAGTCACCGGCACACTCATAGATTTGTGAATTTTGGAAAATCACAATTTTTGAAAATAACGTCATGTGTGCAGCTATGCAACTTAGATCTTAAACAAAAACATGCTAAAAATTTTAAGTTTGATATATTAAGCACATTTTAAGCATAATTTTTGAAAAAGTTTAGGACAAGTAATTGTTAAGTGTTCTAATTCTCCAATCCCCCCACTTAAGTTAAACAACGTCCTCGTTGTTTGTATAAAAGGTTAAAAACTGGAAAATAAAAGAATTAGAACAGAAAAACTCCCCTGAGATTTGCTCGGTATGATCCTCCATTAGTATAAGAGCAAAAATCATCTTTCTTGTGGATTAGAACGTTAAAGCTTCATACTTGATGTATTCACAGGAAATCCAGGAAACTATAATACCACCAACACTTTAAAACACACCTAAGATAAGAAAGGTTCAACTTGCATAATACATTAGTAGTTAGATAAGAATAAAACTTAAAAATTAAAACTGAAAATCATCAGGTCAGTCGATGCGCCGTATCTTATGGAAGAAGATACGCCGTATCGAGCCTGGAATAAATACGGATCAGAATAAAGATGAGCCGCATCCTTAACCAGGGATGCGCCGCATTAAAAATAAACTGATAAAGAGTTTTAAAGTCGAAAATAAAAATGCAGAAAAATAAAATAGGATATGACCATTGCAGGAGATGCGTCGCATCTCAGAATTGAGATGCGCCGTATCTTCATACGGGCTTGACTGACTCGACACAGAAAACAGAATAATTAAAAGATAAATCCGGGTTGTCTCCCGGTAAGCACTTGTCTTTATTCCAGAGTCTTCAAGTTAGACTCACGTTCAGCTCTTTAATATCGATCATTGAAGGAGTCGGAAACATCGCACTCCCTCATCGCCAATTCAGTAATATTGAACACTCCTTGCTCGTCCTTAATTTCCACGCCGTTCTTCTTCAATATCTGTATAAACAAAGTCCTGTCCCTTTCGGGCAGAGATGACAAAATGATAGACGGGAAATTCTTATTATCATATAGGCATAAATAAGCAAGGTGGGGTGGTAGTTCAATAAACACATCATTGTTCAAATTCGTTTTCTCAACTATTCTCCTACGCTTATTAATTACTACACAATCATACCACTCATCATCAGAATCATTAACAACATCGCGTCTAAGTTCGGTAGGTACATTAAGGTCAATGAATTCCTCAAAGTTCTCATGATTAGGATTAGTTGAGTTGTTTTGAATCAATGTTTCTCCCATAAGTCTAGCTTCAAGATCGAGGTCCATACGCTCTCTTAATCCTAGCACATAAACACCTCTAATTATGCTCTTAACAGGATCTTGACATTTATAGACTAGTTTATTATTCCCCACCCTTAATGAGATTTTTCTCTTAAACACATCAATCTTAGCATGGGCAGTAGACAAGAAAGGCCTTCCGAGGATTAAAGGAATCTTAACATCCTCGGGCATGTCTAGTATAACAAAGTCTACGGGAAAAATAAACTGCTCAATCTTAACTAGTACATTATTAGCAATCCCTTCAGGTCGTTTTACCGTTTTATCAGCCAATTCAATAAGTAATTTAGTTGGTGCTAATTTTCCTAGTCCTAGGGTAGCGAATGTCTTAAGAGGCATAACACTAACACTAGCTCCTAAGTCAGCTAACACATTATTGAAAGATATATTATTAATAGAACAAGGCAAAGTAAAACTTCCTGGGTCTCTTTCTTTATGAGGCAAGGCATTTAAGTCGGTTGCAGGGCTCTCTTCTTTCATTGTTGCCTTGATCTCCTCTTCAATCTTTGTCTTTTCTTTTAGTAGTCTCCTTAGGCTGATTGAAGAATTAAAGAAAAATTTGGGTCTTGCACCATCATCACCATTCATCGATCTTCTAGGTATATTAGGAGTGACTTCTTCAGTGGTGCTTATGGCCTTGACATGATCTCTTGGGTTGGTTTCAGTTGAGCTCGGTAAACTTCCATATCCCCTTTCTTGAAGAACCTTGCTCATTTGACCAATTTGCTGTTCCAATGCTTTGATCGAAGCTCCTTGATTTCTTGTAGTAGTGTCCGTTGAAGCTCGGATTTCTTTGATCATAGCAGTATTCTCTTCATGTCTTTTAGCAGCATCGGCCATAATTTGCTTTAAAGTATCGTCTAAAGTCTGCCTCCTCTCTTGATAAGCGGGATTGAAGTTGTTCTTTTGATAGAATCCCGGTGTAGCTTCCCTAAATCTTCCTGAAGGTCGGAATGGTTGTCCAAATTGGGTGTAATATGCTTCTTCAAATGTCTCACATTCATTCTTGTTTGGGCAATCTTTAGTGTAGTGAGGTCCTTCGCACTTTTCACATCCAACTTGGGCAGCATATGCTCTTTCATCTCGCTTCTTCATTTCTCTACTAATTTTATCCAATTGAGCTTGAATAGCAGCAATCCCGTCAAAATTAGTGCTGCTCTTAGATCTAGTAGAGGTCCCATCGTGCCATTTCTGAGAATGATCAGCAGCTTCTTGGATCACTTTCCTAGCATTAGTTGCACTCATTTGAGGTACAGCTCCCTTAGCATCCAAAATCTGTCTTGTAGGCACGTCCAATCCTTGATAAAAACAATATTATCTCCTGCATAGGGGTTAGATAGTGTTGAGGACATTTTATCAATAAATCTTTAAAACCGTTCCCAAGCTTGATAAAGGGTTTCATCAGGCTCTTGCTTGAAACTATTGATAGCCTCCATCTTTTTAGCAGTCTTAGCAGGTGGACAATATCTCTTCAGGAATTTGCTCTTCAAATCTCCCCATGTAGTGATTGAACTAGCAGGTTCATTCCTTAGCCACTTGTTAGCAGCTCCTTTTAGCGAGATTGGAAAGATTCTTAGCATGATCTGATCGTCAGTGACTCCTTCTGAAGTAAACAAATCTTTAATCTCCAGGACCTTTTCAACATGCTCATTAGCATCCTCATGTTCCGTCCCACTGAAAGCATTCTCTCTTAGTTCTTTGAGAAACTGACCCTTCAACTCAAATTTTGACTTATCATCAAACTTTGGTCTAGCAACTCCTGAAGTGTAATCAGCACGGGTGCTGTTCATGTATTCCTCCATAGTAGTGTTTTCGCCCATTGTTTCTGTTTCAACTTCCTCTTTTTCTTCAGAAAAGTAATCTAGCTCGAGTGAACTTGAAAGATCAAAGCTTCTTGTGTTGAAAAGCCTTTTAAGTGAATGCAGGGCTCGTTCAGGATCTTCGAAAGGTTGAATCAAGTTCTTCGTAGAACTCCTGGTCATGCACTTCCTGAAATCAACACAAAAATATCAGTAGGGTATGCTCGAGAAAGTAATATATCAGATAATTAATAACGAAAACGGAATACGAAAAATTAAAGTTACTGATATCTGCAGACGATGCGCCGTATCCAAAAAATTGGATACGCCATATCTTAATACGTTAAAATTTAATCAGAATTTATTCAGAAAATAGATACGCCGCTTTAGAATTTTGAATGCGCCGTATCGAATTAATTAATCAAAAATCAGCTTATCTAATTAAAATTAAATGCGTCGTATTAACGAAAGTTAATGCGCCGTATTTTCGTTACGTTTAAAAATAAATATCGATTTTTGATTCAGAAAGATGCGCCGTATCGACAAAGATCGATACGCCGTATCTGTTTAATAATTCGCAAACTGTTTTTAATTAAAATAATAGATACGCCGTATCTACGAAAGCAGATGCGTCGTATGGCGTTAACGTTTAGAAGAAATTTTTTTTATCAAAAACAGATACGCCGTATCTGCAAAAGCAGATGCGTCGTATTACTTTATCGCTTAGAAAAATTTCTTATTAAAAACAGATACGCCGTATCTTGGGGAAAAGATGCGTCGTATCGAATTAATTAAACGCGTTGTATTTTTAAAAATTAAAGGCAATACGCCGTATCTGAGAGATCAGATGCGCCGTATCGTTTGATTTAGCACAGTACAGCGATAGCAGAACAGAAAAATACGAAAAATAAAAACAAAAAATTAAACACACAAACAAAAAATAAAACACACAAAAATAAAAATAAAATCAAACAATTAACACACAATACAACAAATATGCAAAATAGTACAATGATGCAATTAATCTAATAAAAAGAAAAACCTAATTAAAATACTAATCAAATTAACAGATAATAACAATTCACTCCCCGGCAGCGGCGCCAAAAACTTGATGCGCGTGATGTGTCGTTGCGGTTTAGCAGTTTTAATGCCTACTCAAGTTTTAAATTTATATTTAGCCGACTTATCAATAACACACACACTTAACGAGCAGTGTACCCGGTCAGTATGAAGATAATGGTAAGTAGAGTGTCGATCACTAAGAGTGGAACGTATTATCTCGTTATTCTAATCAGTATTTTAATATCCTAACGCAAGGGGGTTTCAGCCTGAGAGACTGGCACGATTTGTTTGCAGTTAAATAATAAAATAAACCAATAGGCACGAATCAGCAAGTAGCACACACGTACACAGATAGATACTTGAGACAATAAGAGGGCTGTCCTTATGATTATGTAGATTGTCACTTGTTTTATTGATAGCCTTATATGAAGTGTATGTAGTTAACCCTTTCTCGTTGGTCCTAATCTTATCGGCGAGTAAACCCTTAATGATTACTTATGTTTAAAAGTTATTCCTAAGTGATCAATTTAGTAATAACCGTGGGAGCCACATTATGTCCCGCAGTCAAATGCCCGCAAGCCACTAATAAACACAGAGGTTATCAATGCACTAATAAGTAGTAACCAAAGACATCAACATATAAACTTTAATTGATGGGAAAGCAAGTATTAAAGGGAGTGCAATCTTTCGTTGTCACATTACACAAGCCACCAATCCTGATGAATTAAAGTTTGCTAACACAATAAAACAAAACTACTTAATGAATTAAACACATGCAGCACCTTCTTACAGCTCTTGTATCTTTGATTTGGGTGTGTCTTGTGCTGCCTCCTTGACTGAATTCGTCCTTTTGTTCTTCTGTTCGGTCTTCGAAACTTATATATCCTCTCCCGAAATTCGTCTGGTCTTGGGGTATTTATAGTTTCTGTCTGAGGGAAGATGCGGCGCATCTAAGGAGTAGATGCGGCGCATGTACTTAACTTCGCGTGGGGTCCAAGATTATAATATTCAGGAATATTCGTACACCGCCAGAAGATGCGGCGTAACTCCATGATTAGATGCGGCGCATGTCCTCTTGTATCTTGGATCGTATCTGGTGATATCTTGATAGAGATGCGGCGCATGTCATGAGTGAGATGCGGCGCATCTGGAGCAGATTAGTCTTGATCTTCTTCATTTCAGTAGACTCTTCACATTATGCATGTTTTGCTCCATTATTAGTCCAAAATCGCTAAGTTTCACCAAATGCTTGTTTTTACCTGAGAATTACAAAAGTAAACGATTAAGTATCAATCCTCATACATAATATAGTAAAACAAGTCAAATAAATAGGATAAATGATAGTAATAAAATGTACTTATTTGAGTTAATCACCACACCATTCTCTTCGGTTTCTCATCTTTCTTTAGGAATTGTACCCTATTGCTGATCAGTGCCTTTTACGGAACTGCAGTTATGAATATGCAAAAAAAAGTTAACTGTAACAGACGCAGAACATTAACTGTTAGTATTGGCAAATTGAAAAATACCAGGTAGTCTTCGTTGGTCTTATGGTAATTTTTTTTTTTTTTTTATTACGCCTTAGGATTCTTGTCATCTTTAAATGCTGAAAATATAGCATGCAACAGAATTCGAGGGGAAGGTCGGACCAACCATCTTGGCTGTAATTATGTGATCGTTGTTCGTACCAAGACACACTTTGGTACTTTGAGGCTCCACTCGAAATCCCATTGCCATGTCAATGAAATATGTGCAAAGGTTTGCGCCAAACCCATTGCAATGACAATGACATAGGAATGGGTTTTTGAGGGGAAGCTCAAAGTACCAAGGTGTGCCGAAGAAAAATATGTCGATTCTAGAAAAGCATGTGAGTATTAGGACCCGTGTTGAATGGGATAATGAAGGAGTGTAGCTTGTCATGAACAATACACACTGTATCATTATCACAATCAACACGCCTCAATTATTAGAGCCCATCTATCAAACGATGTATATGGGTTCCATTGCTTTATTTGACCGAGTTTCCTAAAACCATTGGTGTGCTTCATAGACAAATGGTTTTAGGAAACTCGGTCAATTTAACCAATGGAACCCAGCTACATTGTTAGATAGATATTGTTACACCTCGTGCCCGATTAGACCAAAAATTAATACTTTTTGAGCGGAAACGACTCAACTTAATGTACCTTCTGTTACTCTTTTGACCATCGACAAAATTCTATAAACTTTCAGACCTTGAGACTATTTTTAAATGAAACTAGACTCAATTACCTTCGAAACGCCGGGTGGTACGACCCGTGACGACTTACGGTTTAAAAGATATGATTTTTCAAAGATTGCCGAAAGCTGCTGAAAACCACCCATCCGATCGGCATGCTCCCGCATCCGATTCGGATGGGCTGCAACCGATCGGTTGGAGGCTACTGACCTCCCGGAACCACTTCCAAGTCCCGTACTTGAAAACCCGACCTCCCGAACTCGATATTTCACCAAGCCTTCCAGATTTACTTAGTATATCAATAAGCTCATTTCCATGTGAAAACATTTACCATTTGACTCTCGAAAACGTACTTTACACAATCACGGGTTTTGTGCCAAAACCCGTTTTGACCCATTTACACTACAAATCACTTATACCACTTCATTTGCCCACCAAATTTAACCAACATCATTACTTTAACATACTAAAACATTTCCATGATCGTTTGACCCGTTTATAACCCAAAATGAGTATTCTCACGCTTATGCCAAACACCCCTTTAACTTAGACTATAACACATTATACACACCTTGACACACCGTTTGACCACCAAAGCATTACAACGACCTTGACATACACTATACAAATCATAAAAAGACCCTTAGGGGCACAACCTTGACTGGAGCTCGGTATTCTACCTAGCTCTACTTTCTTACCCAAGCCTTCTAACATACGCATAACCGATCCTTGATCCATAATCCAAGCCATAACATCTCAATTATACAAGAACCTACAAAGCATGGATAACTATAACGGTAAGCGATTACGCTTAGTAAGTAATTGGTTAGTACATGATTAATACGTCCATCATCATATATGCATCATGAACTCATAACCATAAAGACATAACTATAACGCACATAAAAACATTGAAACCTCAACACATACCTTAGGTCCATCCATGATCAAGACTAGTCCTATAACATTCCAATAACCAAGTCTCTAGGTTCGTCACACCTTCTAAGTATCTATAACTCTTCTTACACTAACATTCATAAACATATAATACAACAACTTTCACATTAAACACATAGTAACCAAATTACTTACCTTAGCTCCAAGCTAAGCATATCAAGGCATCATCATCATCCTTATCACCATCATTATCATCCTATGTTAAATCATCATAACCATAATCACTTAAAACATAGAAAATAAACTATAACAATGATTTACCACAACTTAGCTCACCTCTTAACACTCCTAATTATCATATCATCATATATTGATCATATGATAATTATCCCTTAAGATTATTAACTTAATTTCAATACAACTTATTCCATAATCATTGTAACATCTTTAATTAGCTTATTACCATCTTTTACCCAAATACCCAAATTAGGGTTCATAAACCCTAACTCCTTAATTAATCAATTAATCACAAGATTGAGGTTACTTACTTGGAGGGAGGATTGCTAGGTATAAACTCTTAATCTTTGGCCTTAATCCCTACACTTGATCATCAAGACCTCCATTTTCCTCTTCTTTTCTCTTGGGGTCGACACACACCAACACACAACAGACAAAATGAATTTTCTGGAATATCTATGATATTTCTAGACTTAGTTAGTTGGCACTTTGGCCAAATGACACAAATGGTCCTTCAAGTCATTTCTCTTATATTTTAGCCACATTACATTTTATAATATATTTACTACTTGGCAACCTAGGTCCCTTAAGTCCGTTTTCTCTTATTTTGGACACATTAAACTTTAATACATATTTAACACATTACATTGCATTTTTGGTCCCTGTGGTTTGGCCAAATTGCAGATTTGGTCCCCAACTTTTTGAAAGTGCAGTGATAGTCCCCATTTTCAAGTTTTCGTTGCATTTTTGGTCCCTAGATAAAGTTAAATGACTAAAATATCCTTTGTTTTCTTTAGAAAAAGACAAGGGTAATTTGGTCATTTCACACCAAAAAGGACCAAAAATGCAACGAAAACTTGAAAATGGGGACTATCACTGCACTTTCAAAAAGTTGGGGACCAAATCTGCAATTTGGCCAAACCACAGGGACCAAAAATGCAATTTACTCTATTTAACACATTACAACATTAGCCTCTTAAGTCTATTTTCATTTCACATGATATCTTCCATAACCATCTAACACATTCATTAACTATTAGATTGACAATCGGGTTTGACTAGTCAATCACAAAAAGCCTTAGTCAATTTCATTTAGGGTGGGGCCTAGTTGTATCCGGGAAACGGGTCTAACATATGTGCCCAAATAATTGAAGTTTTTAAGGTGAAGTTCAATGTAGCAAGCTGTGTATAGCGAGATTACTTTGTAGATGGCTGGTTTTACATAATAGAAAATATTGGAATTCCAGAAGCAACTTAGCTAACGCTTCTAAGTCCCCCTACAGCTCCTTTTGGCGAATTGCTAGATTGTTGAAATAGCAAAAGGAACTGTATGGGAACTTAGAATGGGTAACTATGTTGAAATTGCAGACCCATTTATTAAGTTAAACCATTAATCCATTAAGTAATGTGGACACCTAATACATAGCTTGTTACTTTCAACATCTCTTTGAAACACTTTTATAGAATCCACAACTATAATTTTTCAACGTCCATCACTGATATCATTAAGCATTATATTAAACTCCTTTGACTCGACTAAAAAAATAGCAGTTTCTTGAAAAGGGTAAGCGCATCACCAATGTCAAATACAACTGTGTTTTATGCATCTTGGCAGGTTAAGTGGTACAAAAGGTTTTAATAATCCGGCGTCCGTAACCACACTTGATGTATATCGCTTGTCAATATTAGCAAATGAAGACTATTTTACTTGCTGATACTAAAAGTTGATGTTCTATGCTTGTCACAGGAACTTTGTTTTTGCATATTTATATCTGCAGTTCGACCAAAGGGCCTGATCAATAATACAATTCAATTTCGAAAGATAGATGGGAAACGAAAGAGGGTGGTGCGAAGAAGTAATTTGCACCAAATCACTTGTCACACCATTCTCTTCTGTTTCTCATCTATATTTTAGAATTGTACCCTATTGTTGATCATGGGCTTTTGTGTAAATGCAGTTATGAATATGCGAAAAAAAATTTGCCATGACAGGCACAGAGCATCAACAGTTAGTATCGGCAAATAAAGAATACCAGATAGTTTTCATTTCCTAATATTGACACGCGATGTACACCATCTGTGGTTACTTCTATAGTTAAATTCAGACAAACGATTATCAGAACCTTTTGCAGCACTGAACTTGGTAAGATGCATAAAAGACGGTCGTTTACTACAGTGGAATAAGGCTATAAATTTAAACTACCATAATCTTGCATATACAAAGGCAGTTATTAGGCTTAGATTTTATGTTACTGGCATGCCAAGGTACGTTTACAATTTTTGAATACCCAATTCATTAGTCTCAGAAAATACGTCTGAATCATCATAGCCCTAGGGTAAGTTAAGCAATGAATAATGTTTTGCAGGAAAATAAATGTGAATAAAACTGGTAGCGACTTACAGTTTGCCAACACCCGATCTTGAACTGAATTGAAGCATAATGTCTGAATGATCATCTCATATACCTAATATTTGATTCTAAAAATGTCCCAATGGAAACATAGGTGGCACCTCTTACCTCCCTCTCCAGTTCCTTTTGTCACTTCAGTTAGACTTTACACAATGGCCTGCACCAGACGCATTGCTAGCCCACTGAAGTTACAAAAGGAACTGGAGAAGAAAGGTAAGAGCAGGCAACTACATTGAACATAGGCCGGCTCGGTCTCCATACATCCATCAGTCATGTACCACAGTTGATTAGTCTTGTAAATTTAAGATATGGAAACCACGGGTATATAAATGCAGCAATGTTATGTTGGAGTATTTTCTTTGTTTTAGTGATGCACCAACATGCCAAATGAACTTAGACATTGTGGTATGCAAAACCGGTGTTGGCTGCAACCATTCGGTCATTATGCCAAAACACAGGTTAGAGTAATATATAGTTAACAAAATAAGATATTGTAATGACACCAAATTAAAAGGAACTCATCTGTAATAGTTTAAAAGTTCAGATTCCTAAGACCGCAACATTGAAGCAATTACAAACCCAGGGGGTGCAGCATTTGTAAACAGGCTAGTGTTTATGAGGCTCAGATTTTTTTTACCGAATAGGGCGAAAAAGATGTGAAAATGGCCATACATACAAAGAAACACGGTTGCATAACAATGTCATCCGGTCCTTGCCTAGGCAAGCCACATTCCAAAATTTTCACCACCTACTTCATTAGTTTTAGAAAGTAGGCGCTAATCATCACAGCCGTACCCTAGCTGAACCAATGAGTGCGATTTTGTAGAAAAATAAATGTAAATAAGCTTGCCAACGACTTACAACAAATGAGTCTGGTAACGATGGAAAAAAGAGCACATGCCTTATATGGTTGGCGGTCTAGCCATCTAACTCGGCAAGATGTGCAGCATGTCAGGTGTGGTATAAAAGTTGTAAATGTAAGGCAGATACAGAAA
The DNA here is from genome assembly GCA_021014915.2 of Artemisia tridentata subsp. tridentata. Taxonomy (NCBI): domain Eukaryota; kingdom Viridiplantae; phylum Streptophyta; class Magnoliopsida; order Asterales; family Asteraceae; genus Artemisia; species Artemisia tridentata. The sequence continues at coordinate 349,610,430 of CP139503.1, read as the reverse complement.
GCATATATACGAAAACTGACCAGTACTCTAGAAGACAGTGGCAGATCCTGTAACTAAATGGCGTTTGATTTCTTGAAGGCCCATTCACCGTTTTCTAGAGTATGACGCGATTCCCAAGCTGATGCGCCACCAGTGGAATTAACATCCATCCCATCAATATTGAAATCTAAACCGTTTTTATATACAATTCTAGAAGTGAGTTTGGCGTCTCATAAACTTAAATGTGGTTGATAGCTGCCGGGGAAAAAGAATGTTCTCGTCAGAAGAACAGTGTAAATAACAATCATATATACATAAAAAAAATTAAAAAAAAAAAAAAATAATAACAACAGGCATTCACACAGGTCGAGCTAGGGTAGTTGTTGGTTGACTCTGATTTTCAGAAGAAATCAGAGTCGAAAAGCTATAAAGATAATGATTGCAGAAAACAAACACGGTTGCATAATTATGCCATCCAGTGTTTGTGTCACCAAGCCATGAATCGAATCTTTTAGAACCCTCGTTTTCAGATCCAAAACATGAAACTCCGTTACGTAAACTGAGTTATTATTGCCTTTGCAACAGGGCAACATAGATTAGCAAGTATTAGGCTCAGATTTTTAAAGCAAACAGGGTGAAAAATAGGTAGAACCCGCCACGGCTGCAAAGAAACAGGGATGCATAATCATGCAACACAGTCCTTGCCCCGCCAAGGTACGGATCCAATGTTTGACAACCTACTTTATTTGCTTCAGAAAAGAGGTGTAAATCATCACAGCCTTAAAATTGATAATCAGTTACAACAAATAAGGTGAAACACCAACTTATTAGTCGGGTCATGAATACAGCTGGCTGTAGAAACAAACAGGTTAAATGAATCCCGCTCAATGGCGATTGGGGGCTGGTCCTACACCACCACCGTTCACTGCTTTTGAGATACCCAATTTCAGAAAGAATTGTTATGCTGCCTATAACAACAGGCACAACAATTATAAGTATATATTAAACCAGAATGTTTGCGGCATCGTTTTGCTTGCCAATTTTCACGGGGATAATATGTGGGCTGCTCCAGCCCATAATCCGTCGGCCTGTTTTCTCTCGTTTAATAGTTTCGCTGGCCCATACCACTCTTTTTATACAAAGTTATCCCTCTTTTTATACGCTGCGACGTCATTCTGCTTGTTATAAGTAATTCGAGTTTTAAATGTATGGGTTCAACAGGTACATATGCAACAGTTTTTAGGCTCATATTTTTTAACCAAAAGCGTTGCAAACAGTTGTAGGCTCCACCACGGCTGCAAAGAAACATGGTTGCATAATACTGCCATCCGGTCCTTGCCTGGCCAAGTTATGGAGACAATATTTGACAACCGACTTCATTTGTGTCAGAAAATAGGCGGTAATCATCATAGCCCTGCTGTATGTGAAGCAGCCAAAAATGTTTTCAGATACTCAGTTTAAGAAAGAATTGTTATGCTACCAACAACAGCAGCCATAACAGTTATAAATAAACCGAGTTTTAAACATACGGAGTCAACAGCTATATATGTAGCAGTTCTTAGGCCCAGATTTTTAAACCAAATACGGCGCAAAAAGTTCTAGGCTCCACTATGGCTGCAAAGAAAGGCGGTTGCTAGTAATGCCATCCGGTCCTTGCCCTACCAAGTTATGGAAACAATGTTTGACACATCAATGTCTGATATGAAGAAGGTTCTAATAGCATACATAGTACCCATTTAACGTGTATGTTGTACTGCAAATACAATCTGGACCATATGTTGGTATAGTTAGAGAGATATGGTCCAGTGCACCAAAACAGGCTCACGGATTTTGGCCTAGAGCAAGCCATTTTTTTTGCCGGGAAAGCGTAGAGCAAAACGACGTCGCAGTTTTTGCTCAAGCAACAAAAAAATGTTTCATATGAAGCAGTGGCCGCAAAGAAACACGGTTCATAGCCATAGCGATTGCAGCATACCTTTGTATAAGATTTAAACCTGTGTTTTGGCTGCACACTGAAAAGGACCATTGTGAGAATATATATACAACAAAAACTTAAAACACATGCATAAAGAATGATAGAATACCTTGCAACTGCAAGTAGTTACCGCAATTTTTTTTTCCGTTTTTTTTCCTTAACAATTTCTTATTTATTGGGGTTTTGTTTATTTTTTTTTTCTTGTTTGGTGTCAGTTTGTATGAAACCCTGTATGAATGTGAGACCTGAAGGTTCTAATAGCAGGCATAGCACCCATTGCACGTGTATATTGTACTGTAAATAGAATATGTACCATGTGTTGATTTAGTTAAGCAGAAAAGTAGGTTGCAGCCAATGGATGATCGGCTCGTGGTATGCTTTAAGGATGATCGGCTTGTCACATGTTCTAAACCTCGTATAAAAAGAGGAATAACTTTGTATAAAAAGAGTAGTATGGGCCAGCGAAAGTATTAAAAGAGACAAAACAGGCCGACGAATTTTGGGCTGGAGCAGGCCACAAATTTTTTGGTGGGAAAATTGCCAAAACAAATAAGCCTACTAAGAATAGGAAAAAGAGGATACAGCCACCATGGCTGCAAATCCAGCGACTTGCCCCGCCAAGATATGGAACAACTAAAGTTGAATCCCCTTATCCTGTAGACTCATAAAGTGCAATAAGGTCCATACAGCTTTGTAAAGACAACCATTGATGTTATGGCATCAGACCCATTGACCACACAATGAGGTACACAAAGGTTTGTCAAAAGTTGATGTTCTGCTAACATAACATAAACCTACAAAAGAAAATGGTAAACAGTTAACAACTTTTACAAATCACATAGAATAAACACATTAGTATTCGGTGATAACGCAACAAAATAACATAATCCAACCGCATCCCCATCAAATGATTATAAAACAATAGTTATCATATCTGATTGGCAAAAATGAAAATACTTTTGACATAAACTATTCCATTTCTTTCAAGGAAAAAAATGAATTCTGAGTAGAACCCTAAATGAACCAATACCAGGAAAATCCACATTAATATATGTATTACATTTAACCCGTTTGTTTGGCCAACCCGGCCCATTTAGCAGCCGGTGAATAAGTCAGTCATCCGAGGTGTTCATCCTCAGTGACATCGGCCTTTAACAACAACAAAAACCAAAGACAAAAAGAACATAATAAAAAAGGGGAACATACAACCCTAAATCAACCAATATCAGCAACCAAAACCCAAACCTGAAAGCATAAAATTAGCAAAACCCACAATTAAGTGCAACAAAAAAAATGCAAACCAAATACTAACAACAACAAAACCGTAAATCTAAAGTCCAAAGATTATCAATTAAGGGGAAACATAGAGCCCTAAATCAACGAATAGCAGCAACAAAACCCCAAAGTTCAAAGCTTAAAATTAGCAAACCGGACAATTAAGTGCAAAAAAAAAAGGCGAACCAAGTAATAAGAAAAACAAAACCCTAAATCTAAAGTCCAAAAATGACCAGTTAAGGGGAACATACAACCCTAAATCAATCAACAGCAGCAACAACAACAACAAAACCGTAAATGTAAAGTAAAAAAATTACCAATAATGGAAAACGCAAATGAAAAAAAGATAATCAAAAGACGAAACCTACAGGATAGCGCAGTCATTTGTATAAGATGAGATAATAAATTGCAAAATCCAGATAAGATGAGATCCAAATATGTGGGTATAACTAACGGGAGACTGTAGCTATAACAAATGGCTTAATAATAGCCACATACTGCATCTCCTGTATATAGTGATAAGATGATCGAGAGAAAACTCGAAAGCATAACGACGTCGCAGCGTATAAAAAGAGGGATAACTTTGTATAAAATGAGGTAGGAGAATATTAAGAAGTAAAATGGACGATTTGGCTGGCAGCCACATTTTTTTAAAACTAAGCAAAACGAGCGACATTGTTTTAAATATATATAATTATACAAGATTTCTGGTAGCGATCTTTTGTGGTAAATATTGTGCAAACATATTAATTAATACTTCTCAATTTTATTGTCCCATTTTTCCATTCTGGCCAAAATTATTGTTCATACCAAAATGGAAAGTGAATAGTATGGAGTTTGGTAAATTTACTATATTACCTTGGTTGAAATTAATATTACAAACTTTAATGAAGTATTAATTAATTGGTTAAGGGTAAACTTGTCATTTGGCAAAAAAGTAAGAGAGATAAAGTAGTGATAGTATGTTTTTCTAAAAGAATGTGCTTTTTTTATGGGACTATAATTTTGGGACGGAGGGAAGTAGATGATTTGGATGTGTTGAATGCGTATTTTAAGTGAAGGAAAATTACTTGATGAGTGGCAAATAATGTCTGAACAAAGAATGGGATAAAAGTGTAAATCTATACAAGTCAATGTCAAATCAAGGCATAGTTGTTAAAATCTCGATCATGATCTTATAATCTTACGATTTTACGATTCATACGAAGCAAAAACGATCCGGATTCTTACGTAGATCTTAACAAGCTTAAGATTTATAGGATCCGATCTTACAATAGGATCTTAAGATCTACTCAGATCCGATCTTACTTTTCTTGAATCACAAACAAAAAACTAAAATTTATGGTTTATGCTTTGATATAATTTAAAAAAGAACATGTGATTCTTCTTAAACATTTTATATTCATAATTTAGAACAACATCTTCATAAAATATTTTTATAATTTCATGTTTATAATATATAATAATTTATAGATTTGAATAATATTACAAAGATCATTAAAAAATAGTCTTAGGATCCCGATCCGATCTTACGATCACGATCTTGAAAAGACGAAAACGATTCTAGGTAGGATCCCAATCTTGAAAACCTTGCTATCAAGTATTTTTCATCTAATCAATATTATTAGCTACTGTTAAAAAATAAATATCAATGCATTCTTTTAATGTTACTGATGATCAAAACATCAAAAAATAAAATATAAAAAAGTAAAAAAAACGATATTGATTTTGAGTTTTTGACACATAAAAAAGATCACTTTGATTGTTTGTTTTGATAATGTAAACATAAAACGTGGATCAGTATTAGAATTAGAACTATGTAATGGTTTTACATAGAGACGACAATTGATACATTGATATATTTGCTGTCTATCTAACAAATTTAATTACATATAACAGCTATGCTACAGCAAAATCCGTACAAACCAATCTGTGCAGCCCGAATGACTCGTAAATTATAAGATAAAGTGAGCTTATTAGGGGGGAGGGAGTTGACTCGGGGAATGGTTTAGTGCCGGCCGGTGCCGATTGGAACACCGCCGCCGGGTGTCGGTGCCGAGCAAATCCAACCCCAAATTGGCAAAGTATGCCGAAGAGAAGAAGAGAAAATATAACCGTTGGCAACGGTCAAAAGTAAACCAAAAATAGCCGTTCGGCTATAAAAAAAAATTTTTTTTTACCCCTTTTTTAAATTACACACTCTATAAATTCAACACAATTCAACCACAACACTCATTTCATATTTAAAAAACATCTCTTATCCAACACTTTTATAAAAAAATTCATCACACAAATCTCAACCTTTTTATCCTAAAAAAATGTCTACTTCGTCCGAAGAGTACATGTACCCGTCTTCAACCGACGATTCCATGGGTAGCTCGTTGCAATTTTGGCACGACTCGTATCAATGGGTTGTAGACACGGCAAGCTCTAGCACCTTTCGCCCTCGTACACACGTTGAGCGTCATCGAGAAGTTGGTCTTCAAACTCTACTCAATGATTGGTTCGTTGAAGAACCAAAGTACAATGACGCATACTTTAGAAAGAAGTTTCGTATGAATAAAACCATGTTTTTGAGCATAGTGGCTGATATTGAAGCGCAATTCCCGTATTTTCAAGAAGGTTATGACGCTCGTAGCAAGAAAAGTTTCACGGCGCTACAAAAATGCACCTCCGCCATTAAGCAACTCGCAACGGGTATTTCACGTGAATGGGCGCTTCTACAAACGCGGTTACTACCTTACCGATGGAATCTACAACAAGTGGTCAACCTTTGTTAAGGCATACCCGTATCCAACCGACCCAAAGGAAATAAAATTCAAGAGGTTGCAAGAGGGGGCAAGAAAGGATGTCGAGCGAGCATTTGGTGTTTTAAAGGGAAAATGGAAAATTCTAGCTCGACCTATCCGGGCTATGACTAAAGCGAAGATTGGAAAGTTTGTGCACGCGGCTATTATTTTGCACAACATGGTAATAAAAGGCGACGGGAGGGCAATATCACCGGTTCATATTATGGATGGACCGGTGGAACCGGTGTATGACGAAAACGTTGTGGCGGAGCTAATAGATGAAGAAGTCCATCACCGCCTTCGATTTGATCTCACGGAGCACGTAGCGGCTCAAGACTTGCCGTATCTCGATGATTAGTTCTTTTATCTAGTTTCTTTTTATGTCGTTTTTAGTTGATGTGTTTTTTTTTTTTTTTTTTTTTTTTTTTAAGTTTTAGGTAATGTTGTTTTTTTAAGTATTGTAGGATTTTTTTTTTTTTATGAAATGATATGTGTTTTATTTTTAAATAGTTTATGTATTAAAAATAAATGAAAAAAAAAAATGTGATGTGGAAAATGTGGGATTTGAGGTTGTTTGGAGACCATTGCCACCATTTTGGGGAAGTTTGGGGAAGGATTGGGGTGAAATGAGTTGGAGTGTTTTTATTGGATAATGATGAGGTGGCAATTTGGGGAAGTTTGGGAGTTTGGGGACCATTCCCTCCCCCCTTAGTAAGGTGGTGTTTGTTTATTAAGAGAGTCTGAATCTGAATCTGATTCGCACGTCTGAATCTGAATCTGAGGGGTAAATGTCTGAATCTGAATACAATAAGACTGTTTGTTTTTCATTTAAAAATGTCTGACTGTAAGTTTTTTTTTTTTTTTTTTTTTTTGAACGGCAAATTTAAGTCGCACCACTTATCTCACAAATTATATCTCACATATTTTCAACGAGACTCGAACCCACAATATATTTTAGCTCAACGGAACACGGAATACTCTGGGTAACAATAAAATAAAATATACCTTCTTTTAATAAACCCAGCCGTCCACTCCACTACTTTCTTACCTTCTACTAGCATTTTTTTTCTTATCACCATCTCCTTTAGCAGCTTTCTACTCCATTTTTTTTTATCATCTTCGCTTCTTCTCAACACAATGGCACGCCGCCGGTTGCTACTACCGATATTGATCGAAGACCCAGGGTGCCGTATGAGGGTGATAGCCAAAGACCTCATAAAGTTTCAAGTTGGGTTGTTTATTCCGTAGCCGCCACCACTACTGGCCACCACAGGCCATCTTCCTCTCTTCTCTCTTATGTCCTTGTGGTATGTCAAAAATTAGATCCAATATTATTTATAGTTTTTGTTAAAAACCGATTTGATGATGCTAGTGTATAACTATTTTCGTGGGTTTAAAACTTGAAACAAAAACAACCTTAATTCAAAGCCTTAACTGATCATCATGTTTATAACAATTAAAGCCGATGATATAATTTGGAGAGTGAAGAGTTTTTTTTTTTTTTTTTTGAACAATCAGAGGCATTAAGATCAATATATCATGTCTGGACCATTTAGAGCTTGTTGCCTCTGACCGCGTCTGAACGAAAAAAAAAAAAAAAACAAACGGTCTGAACGGCGTAAATGTCTGACCGATTAAGACACAGTACCCGTTAAGAGGTGTTAAGAGGTTAAAAAAAAAACAAACGCACCCTAATTCAATAACCTTGATTATGATTTTGACTCGTGATTAAATTGATAGTTACGAAAATGAATACTCCATCAATAATAAGATGGATGTTATAAATATGTGTTTTTTTCAACAATATTAAGATCATGTCACTAACGGTAAATGTGTAACTAAATTTTTTATAAGACAAATATAAGAAAAAGTTCTAAACCTATATACTACTCATAAAACATTTATGTTTAATTTTGAAAACTTGAAAATGCTTAAATATAAGTAAAATGATTTCCTAAAATACCCTTTATTAATACCTCCTAATATTTTTTAAACTTTAATTTTAAATGACAACTTCTAAAATGACAACTTAGACAAACAATGTAAACTTAAAAAAAACAGCTACACGGTTTATAGTTTGAAAGTAAACTTTTTTAGTAGAAATGGCGACTTTTTAATAAGACATTGTTTTTAATTTCTAAGCACAACTTTACCAATTTTGAATGTATGCTTTTTTATCACACGAAAGTGAATAATTAAAAAAATAACTATAAATTAAACCCGTAAGTGTCAAGAGTCACATCATAATCAAAAGTTCGCAAATTTAATTATTTGCTGCTATATACCGATGTTTTGCGCGAATATTCGTCTAGTCTATACTATCTATAAAACAAAAATGGTCAAAGTGAAAAGTGAAAAGTCAAGAAAGTGAAATGTGAAAAAAATTTAAAAGGAAATATTGAAACAATTAATTATGAGCAATTTCAACTATTGATAAACATATGTTTCAAAATTCAATTCATCAAAATTGAATTACATAGCGGTTGATAGCAAACGAGCAACAAGCTGCGCCGCTAGCCCTTTTTGGATTGCAAAGCTAACTCTTTTGAAAACTAAATTCGTGGATCTATGTGTCATAACATTACTGTTCATAACTCGTTGGACTCTGTTGAGTAGTTCCACCGCCTCAGGTGCAAGAAAACCAAATGTATCAAACGCGAAAGGAATAAACACGTGTTGATATTCAATGCATGCTTTCTTGTGTTTTGTCACTTTGCACGAGGCGGCTTTCAAAGCGGCATGTCCTGCTGTAAAACCCCGACTACTCAACCCCACGAGAGGAGAAACCCCGGTCGGATCCACACAAGCATGTTTCCCTCCAACCCATCCAAAAACCAAAATGTCAGCCGGTCTCAACGTAGATCTTCCATCCGACGGGTCCGTCAAAAAGTTCACAGACGTTTCTTTCTTAGCGGAGATCCCGGCACGCCTACATACATAAAAAATGACGTCTCTAACAAAATCATGTCTGTACTTGAAGCCCGAGAGCTCTTTACAATGAACCGCATGTTCCCCAAAGGAATCCAAACATGCCTTGCGATAAACAGGGCATATCTCATCAACCGGAAATAATGGAATCAACGGGAAAAAACCGGAAATAGTCTCAAAAGGAAACTATTAATACACATCGAAAACCGGGTTGACTCGGGACGCTTCAAACTCGGCGGGTTGACCCGGTTTATTTTGAACCGTTTTTCGACCCAACCCGTCAGGTTAACCCTGTTTATATTGACCCGTTTTCGACCGGAACGGTTCAGCCGGTTGAACCACCCGGGTCAAACCAGGTTTCAAAACATTGTGTTTAATCCCCAAATTCTCAAACTTTTATTATTTTTCGTTTATAACTGTTAGGTCAAAATTTGACCTAATCATTTCCAACAAAAGATTTGAACATAAAATAGCTCAGACATTCACTGACAAAATATCAGTGAGTATCTAAACCCATTGATGTTCAGTATGAATGTCATCCCCCTGATATAGGGGAGAACCTCAATAGCATTCTTCAAAGAAGAAGCGCCTTATACCCCACTGATGCAGTCTCAGTGGTTAAGGTACTTGAGCTTACATCATGGACACTGAGATCTGACAAATGTCTCTATATCCCTGATGGCCTTATCTCTCATTGACAATGACCACCTCACCAAACTACCAATATAACTGATCGTGAAGTTGTGGTGATCAACATGACTTCATCAACTTGAGATTCAGAGACATCAGGAATCTTGGATGAACTGATACGATAAGACATATTCACTGATGTTCAACAGCAGAAGTTCAGACTCTAGATATCGTCAAAAGAGTTGTGCAAACTTACCAAGTACTGATAAGCCAGTTTGTACAAGAAACTCTAGCTCAGTATCAAGGGATTCACAAGGGCAGGATTACCTTGATGCTATCTCAGCTCCCTGAATCAAGACCAAGGCAGTTAGGTGAGTCCATAGTGTTTAGGCGGGAAAACTCTTGGGAAGATAAACTTTGCTCCTTTCTAAGACACAAAAGAAGCTCATGGGAACTCGTGGTTGTCAACTCTGGTAAACCAAAAGGACATCAAGGCTAGATGTCTAGGTACGTTCCTGTTAGGAATTCTGGGAAATAATAGATTTCTCATTGCTGCTGGTAGTGTAAGATGTTTCCTGCCGATAGTGTGCGGTTCCTGCTGAAGTTCATTGCTGCTGCTAGTTTATTTTTGTTTCTGCTGATAGTAGTCATTACTGCGGGTATTAGTAATTGTTATCCCGTAAGTTTAGAATGTTTGTTAGATTTATTTTTAGAAGAGATTGATGTATATCTCTTCACACGTTTTCTTGTATGACGGGTTAGGGTTAAGACTTCTTGTTAGTATAAAAGGAACACTCTTCTATGAGTTTTGTACGACTTTACAATCATCAATAAAATCATTATTAGTTCATAAACCGATCCATAGAGGATCAAAACCATGTTAGTTACTTTCTTGTTTATATTCTTGTGTTTAGTTTCCGCATAGACACAAGTCTTACACCTAGAGATTCTCCTAAGCTGTTTGTGTTTACATAAACGGTTTAACCAAGCTAAATCGAGCTAGAAGTACACGATCCTACAAGTGGTATCAGAGACTGGTGAGGATCTCTGATAAAGAAGAAAACATTTCTAAACCTTCTCTCTTGAACCTTTTTCACAATGTCGTTATCAGGAGATAAATTTGAAATGTGGGCAAGGAAGATTAGAGCCTTGTTTCATAATGAGTCTATGGCTAAGCTGACTGAAAATGATGAATCCTATGAGGCAAAGGAAAACTTGGAAGAATATGCATTAATGGGATTTCCATCTCAGGTACAAAAGTGTCATTTTGGTTGTCATGATTTATATGCTGCACTTAAGAAAGAATATGATGACATAGAGCCTCAATATAAAGAATTGTTTGTTAAGGTTCAAGCTTATGAAAATGCTGTTAAAACCTTAGAAAAACAAAAGGTTTGGTACCAAAAGAATCAGTTAGCTTATGAGGAAAAGATTAAGGTATTACAGAGAGATTTAGAAAACACCACTAATGAGCTTAAATATTCTGAATCTCAAAATGCTAAGGTCAAATTAGAGAAACAGGATTTGCAGACTAGGCTAGACAATACCTTGGCTAGGTTTGATAAATGGAAAGATTCATCTAAAAACCTAAACAAGTTAGTTGATAGTTCTATGTCTGTGAAAACTAAACTTGGTTTAGGGTTTGGTGACTACATAGGGAAAGATCAATTCTATGACCCTAATGAGTATAGTGTTTTTGACCCTGAACCTGTTAATTACCAAATACCTGTAAAGTTTGTAAAAGAAGGAGGAATGAATGTAGTTCCTCCACCTATCAGAGGAGTTTTTATGCCTATCCCTGTCCACTCTCTCTCTGACATTGACTTAGACGAATCACATATGGTTTATGGCAAAAAGTCCAAAGACTTACCTGAACCTGATGAATTTGTCTCTTGTTCCACAAGTGTCAAGTCCTCAGAAGAAGAGTCCAAAGACTTTGTTTCATGTGATTCAAGTGAAGATTCACCTACACCCAAGACCCACCATTCCTCCTCAAAAGTAGATGATGATAGATCTGCTTCTAAGACAGTTTTCTCAGACAACAGCTCAAGTAATTCTATTAAAAACAAATGTGTCTCTAGTTCCTGTAGTGACAACATTGTTTGTAATAAGAGAAAGTATGCTAAAAACAAGTCTGTTAAGAGGAAATCATGTTTTGTATGTGGTAGTAAATTTCATCTCATCAAAGATTGTGATTATCATGAGAAGAGAATGGGTGTGTATGCTAGGACACAAGTGACTAGACCTCTGTGGAATAATGTGGATAAGATACCCTCTTATGTGCCTAAGGCAGCAGCATTTCCTGCTGGTAATACTAAACCTGTTGCTGCTGATAGGCATAGCAAACCTGCAACCATTCCTGCTGGTAAGCCAGTTCCAGCTAGTCAAACCAATTCTGCTGGTTGGAAGAGGAATGTTGTTCAACCATTTTACAGACCCTCAAGCCCTTATTTTCAAAATAATTATGGGTCTGATTATTATGAGCCAATTCCTGAAGAGGGATTGTATTACTATCCATGGTTTCCTTGGTAATGGTCTTGATTGTCTAATCATGTTGTTGTATTCTTCCTTGCTAGTTTTGAGGGGAGGCATTAGCCTGAGGGGAGGCTAATGCTTGTATCCTTGTAATGTTTCTTATACTTTTATGCTTTATGTACTAACTTTGTTTTGCAGGTTTAGTGTATTTTGCTTGGCTAATTTTGTTTTGCAGTTCACTTTTTCAATGCTTGCGATTAACTAAAGAGAGCTGATTCCATTCATTTTCATAAAAGTGATTACATACTAACACTTATAGCAAAAGCTTTACATCATCAAACAACCCTAACAAAAGATATGCAGTGCAGACCCAAGGATCTCTCACCTCCACCTCTGCACCAAACCACAACCCTGCTACCTACTTCATCTTCCCTTTGCCCTTCCCTTGGAAACCAGGCATCCCCTTGCGCACTCCTTTGCCACTAATATCTCCATACATCTTTGGGGCTGCAAGTGCCAACACCACAGGGATTGGCAGTCTTGGCTTAGGGAGTGGTTGACCTTTCTTTGGAGTTGGTTGACTTGGGGTAGAGTGTGACTGACTTGATCTTGGGCGTAACCTAGAGAATGGCTGGCTTGGGCTTGGCTCTGAGACTTCGCAGAAGGCAGCCACAGCCTTGTCCATCTCTTCCCTAAGCATATCAGAGATGGGAAAATTGGGAGGATATGTTTCCCACTCGCCTTTATAGTACGTCAGGGACTTTGGCCAAGCAGAGGCCTCTTCATCAGAACTTGAGTATTCAAATGAGGAGGGAGTAGATGGAAGAGGGTCTGATGAAACTTCTTCGTCTTTAACCTTGCACTTTTCATTGAATTGTGAGGATGATGCGGTTGGGGGAAAGTATTTTCCCCACCCTGATGATGATTCGGTGGAGGAGGAGGAGGAGTCGGATGATATTTCTATAATGGGTGTTTTTGAAGAACTCATGGTTTTGTTTGATATGACGAATATGATTAGGGTTTGGATATGAAGTAACTTGATTTGGGGAAAATGATTTTAATAATGAGAAGATGATTAGTGGGAATTAATTGTTGGTTGGTGTTGGGAGTTAATTTGGGCGATTTATTTTTAATAACTGGATTTGCAATGTTGACTTTGGTCAAACCACTCCATTGCTGCTGATTGACCGAGTGTTCCTGCTGATTGACTAATGGTTCCTGTTGATTTCATTAAATTTGGGAAAGTTAGTTAAGTCAAATCGGTCAAAGATACGTGCGCGAAATTCCTACAATTTAAATCGCTAAATTTGGCAACCACATAACAACATCATAACTGACCTAAAATTGTACTTCTCACACCTCAAATCTTCTATATCCTCTCAAACCCTAGCTCATCTTTTCTCTTTTCAAACCCTAGATCACTAAAATGACAACACTTCGATACTAAGATGATCACAAAAAGGTTGCTTATTTGGTATCCTCAGATAGGAGTGACGGTTATGACGAAGTACTGGCTTTTCTACGTGGGTCATCTATTCATTATGCCCTTGCTCACTGTCCGACTACAGTGTACGACTCTCTCATTAAGCAATTTTGGGCAACTGCTAAAGTGCGAAACATTGTGGGAAGAGAGCAGGAAATTGTAGCAATCATTGATGGTCATGAACACATCATCAATGAGGGGTTGATTCGTACACAACTTCAACTTCCTGATGTGAATGGAGTGTATGATCTTACCAAGGAAGAAATCCTGACTGGCATGGCAGACATTGGATACCCTGTCTCTGGTAACTTTACTTTTTATAAAATTAAGCTCTCTTCTCAATGGAGATTTCTTGTTCACACTTTGCTTCAGTGCATTAGTATTAAGACAGGTGGTTGGGACCAATTCCCTAGTCCTATTGCATCTGGTCTTATTTGTTTGTCACAGGGAAGGGTATACAATTGGGCTAAATACATTTTTGAAGGGATGGCTGACAATGTCACAGCTGAGAAAAACAGATTTCTAATGTACCCTAGGTTTCTTCAAATTATTTTAGGTGTACAGACCATTGACCCAACCCATAAGATTGTGACTAGGTTGACTGCAAAAATGTTTGCCACAATGAAGATGAACTTTGCAGGACCACACTTGGCATTGTTACCTGCAATGTTACCTAATGCCAATGCTGCTGGCAATCCAGATCCTGCTGGTAATGATAATATCCCACCTGCACCCAATGCAGCTGATGCCAGTGCATCCAATGCTGCTGGTGAAGGGACTTCAGTTGCTGCTGATGCCCCATTGCCACCATCTCCTAGACCTACCACACCTCAAACTGTTGTCCCTGATGAGCCTATTGTCCAGACCTCAACTGATGACCAACCAACACCTTCTATGGATATGCCTTCTACTTCAAGGCTATCCACTCCAAGTCCAACTAGGCAGTCTTTTGACTTTGACACTCATGATGGTGGAGACTTTCATGCTGCTCCACTCAGATCCTCTGCAGCTCCTCATACCACAGAGCAACCTGCTGGTGGAGCTGAGGGTCCTACTAATGTCACATCTGTGTCTAGTTTACTTGACAGGTATGCAAAGAAAGTGGAACTTTTGGAGTCTGCACTAAATGACATCAAGAAGGATTTTGGTAAGAAGGTGGAGTCTTTGGAAAAGGAGCTCAAGGAAACAAGGGAGACTCTTGGTGGAACCATTCACAGTCTAACTGAAAGAGTTACCACTTTGGAAGGTCAAATTCCACACAAGAAAAGAAGGGTAATTTTATCTGATTCTGAAGAAGAAGAGACTGGACTTCAGGGTTCAGTTAACCTGGAAAGACTATATATGTTGGCCAATATCTCTTTAGCTAGTGCCAACACACCAGGAGGGGGTGTTCAAGTCTCTAAGGCCACCTCTCTGAAGCTTTATCAAAGAAGACAATACTTATCCAAGCTTCAGAAGGCGTCTAAAATACCAGCCTTTGAGATGTATAAGTTATCAGATGAGGGTACTTCTATTGGGACTGATGAAGATACTTCTAAGATTGTTGCTGCTGATGTTGGTATAACAGAGAAGAGTCCTGCTGCAGTAGATGTTCCTGCTGCAGATGCTATTCCAGCTGGTAGTATTCAGGCTGATGCTGCTCCTAAGTCTGATAGTATTGCTGCTGGTAGCTCTACCAATGCCTCTGCTAGTGTATCTGCAATTCATACATCCATCCTTGATGATTCTGATGTCACTCATGCTGATCAACCTAAAGGACATGAATCATTGGTGGATGATCTTGGTGGTCTTGTGTCTGATGAAGAAAGAGCTGCACAAGAAAGGCTGTTAAAAATGCATGAAGATGAACAGATGGGGTTGGAAATGGCAAAGAAGGTTCATGCAGACTTTACTGCAGAATTTGCAAGGGCTGATACACCATTTACTTCGACTTTACCACCTGAAAGACAAAGAGAGTTGGATACTCTCTCTCTCCATTGGTCTGAAGCTGGTTGGGTACAAATTGGTTCTCAAGTAGCTGCAAATTCCCAACTTGCCAAGAACATTCTGGGAATTAATGTCTCAGATCCGGATTTTCCTGCTCTAATGGTGGATCAAATGAAACAAAAGAGAAGGGCCATTACAAAACAGAAAGCTAAAGCAAAAAGGGATAAGCCTCTTACCCCTGCACAGCAGAGAGACCTTATGAGACGTGTGGTCAAGAATCAAAGTGGATCAATCTATACTCATGGGATGACAATGGCTCAAGTGAAGAGATTATCCTATGAAGAACTTAAGAAGCTATATGACAGAATCATGAAACCTGTTTTAGCAAGAGCTAAACCTGTTTTGGAAGAGCCTTCTTCAAAAAGGGCTAAAATTACTGACTCTAATATTCATGCTGGTGATGTATCTACTCATGATGTCTCATCTGGTTCACCACATACATCTTCTATTCCTGCTGATGTATCAGAGTCTGTTCCTGCTAAGGGTCCACAAAGTGCCAAATTCATTCCCACATTCCCTTCTGATGTTGCAGCTGATTCAAATCAGGCAGTTCTCTCATCCTCTTCAAGAACCAGAAAGAAGAGTTATGCTAAGAAGCCTTCTTCTAGGCCCATTTCTGAGCTGGATGATCAAGAACTTTTGCAGATTGATTCATAAAGTGACTCTGAAGATGATCCTCCTCAACCTTGGGGTCATATTGCTCATTGGACAATTCGTCCAATTCCACAAGGGGAAACCAATGTTTTGTGTACTTTTGATAGGAATGTGATGTACTTTACATTTCTTAGAGAGATTTTGGATAAGGTGGATAAGCAAGACTTGATCCATCTCTATGGTATGGTGTCCACATACTATGAAACTCATCAGACTGAAGGACTTGGTCTTCTTCTTTGGGGAGAATTGAAAGTACGGATGGACTCTCTACCAGGAGGTCAGGCTAATTTTGTGTGGGCTAATCAACAGTCCTGGTGGGTACACAGTTGGAAGTTGTATCCCACTTCTCAGGTTCATGTTTTGGAAACTGTCTCTGGACATGTATTTACTATGTTTGTTGATGTACACTATCCCGTATCTGTGGGGCTTATGGAGAGCATGCTTGAGCAGAGGTTGACAATCCCAAAACATACAGTAGGCAATGACTTGACCACAGCTGAACAATTGGTCAGGTTCATTAGAAATCAGCTGTCTACAGCCAAAGGATCATCTGCATGATAATGGTATCCTTGTTTGAACTTTCTGTTGTATAATTTGTTATTTTCTTTTTCTTTGTTTTCTCTTTAGTTCATAAAAAAAAAAAAAAAAAAAAAAAAAAAAAAAAAAAAAAAATCTTGTATATTATGTTGTACTAACTTGTATGGTTTTGAGCAACACCTTGCAGGTACAGTGTTGGTGTTTACACCTACACAACAAATGGTAATCAACTCACCATGTCTATCCGACAAGAAAGAGTTGACTCACCATGAGGGTACGGCTCTGGTGTGATCATCAAATCCGTTGATAGCTGTAATAGTTTGCTCAAAACTATAGGGTTCTCAACTCACCGATGTTTCATTACTAAGAGTTGAATGGTTTTCAATTCGCCATGGATTTTACTCCTTTTGGAGTTTCCAAAGAATTGGCTAGCCCACAAGTGTATGGCTTGTGGTAAAGGCAGTGGAATACCATACTTGGTACTCAATTCACCAAAGGTTATCTTCAACCTAAGAATTGGCTAGTCCTGAGCAAACGGCTACAGGTAAAGACAAGTCAAATCCGTTTAAAGTTGCTGATTTACTAAAAATCAGATGGTTATCAATGTACCATGGTCTTACACACCTAAACATTGGCTACTCCAGTAGTGATGGCTATTGGTAAAGAGACATCAAATCCATTAATTTTCAATGATTCACCTCTCACAGGAGTTAACACACCTGGATGTGATGAGAATAGTATGAAACTTAACAGATTTGATGTACAATATGTCATAGTTGCTGGAAAGATTATATCAGGGGTAATCAGATCCTTATGAAGTTCCTGTTGCTGCTGGTTTATATCTGTTGCTGCTGGAATCATGTACTCAAAGAAGATTGCTGATGGTTACTTTCTGATGTTGCTGCATCAATCCTCTGGACCTCAAAGCTTTTACAGGGAATCTTGCAAGTTAACCTAGTCAACTTCAAGATTAGGGGAGGATTGTTAGGAATTCTGGGAAATAATAGATTTCTCATTACTGCTGGTAGTGTAAGCTGGTTCCTGCCGATAGTGTGCGGTTCCTGCTGAAGTTCATTGCTGCTGGTAGTTTATTTTTGTTTCTGCTGATAGTAGTCATTACTGCGGGTATTAGTAATTGTTATCCCGTAAGTTTAGAATGTTTGTTAGATTTATTTTTAGAAGAGATTGATGTATATCTCTTCACACGTTTTCTTGTATGATGGGTTAGGGTTAGGACTTCTTGTTAGTATAAAAGGAACACTCGTCTATGAGTTTTGTACGACTTTACAATCATCAATAAAATCATTATTAGTTCATAAACCGATCCATAGAGGATCAAAACCTTGTTAGTTACTTTCTTCTTTATATTCTTGTGTTTAGTTTCCGCATAGACACAAGTCTTACACCTAGAGATTATCCGAAGCTGTTTGTGTTTACATAAACGGTTTAACCAAGCTAAATCGAGCTAGAAGTACACGATCCTACAGTGCCTATCTACGAACAGTTGGCGAGATAACTATTCCCACTTGAAGCAACAGGAATCCCACCGCTATAAAAACCCGTTCCAACAAAGCAGAATGTGCGCATTTAAGAGAGTAAGTAGTGAGATATTCTCAACATAGTTAGAGTGTTAGAATTCTCAACACACTGAGAAAACAAGCCTAGCTTGCTTCTCAGTGTCGCTTAATTTGTCTCTCAACGGGGATAGCCGTCTGCAACTATCCCCTTGAAAAGTCAGCGAAGTTATTAGTGTGTCTTAGTCGGGTTCTTGAGTAACCTTGTAATTACGCTTATCATGAATCATAAACTCGTTCAACTTTCCATGTCCAAACGCCACGTGTTTATGTTTATTTGTTATATCACGAGTTACTCAAGTCAAATCGGACCAACAAGTGGTATCAGAGCTGGTGGATTATTCTTATGATCCAGATCCGTTCTTGAATGACTACTAATAACAATTAGCCATTCTTGAATGACGGCTAATAACCCACAACCACAATCCTCTACAAATCCCCATCTTCAAAATTCCCTTTCATAACACCTTTGAGTGTTTCTTTGAACAAGAGAAGTTTTGTTTAACCAGTCTTGTTCTAGTTAATGCTCAAACTGCCTATCCACCATCTATACATCCACTCCACCTCAGCACCACCAGTGCTTAAGAAACTGGGGAAAAACTTCATGAGGACTTAGTCCCATGAAAGCTATGAGAGTGGTAACATCTTAAGATGTTATATGGTTGATCTCAGTAACAATCATATCTGAAGAAAAAATGGTGGATCATCAGAGGCTATTAAAAGAGAACAAAAAGGGGAAGAGGATACGTCGTTAGGAAAGATACAAAGCCAACATTATCTCACGGAACTTTACCTAACGATGTTGAGCAACAAAGGATGAAAATCCCTGATTTCTCATCCTTGTTGTTGCCCAGTCCGGAAGCACAAAGGACATGGTTGCCGGCTGGGTTAAAATCTGGCTGATCTGTGACGGAAAAGCTACCCAAGCGTTTGTACCCGTATATCAAACCAGCCAGTAAACAAAACAGTCCCTCACCTGTGCAACCAAGATCAAGCACTGAGGCAAGATCAGCTTGCTGATTAGGGTTGTTCAAATAACCAGGGACTGGAAAGACTAAACCAGGTAGTACTCACCTACTACCTGATAGGTCTAAAGACTCTAGCCAGAGTGGTTGTTGGTTCATAGAGCACTGAAGTATAAAGACACTGGACTATAGACTGAAAAGGTTGCAGAACTGAAGAGAACAGAGTCAAGATCCAGTCTACCCGTACTTCATCAGCATCAAAGAATTAGGTATGAAAATATTGAAATTCTTTGATGTAATAATCAGTATGTAAGAAGAAACCTTTTTGCTCTCTTACTACTGATTAAGTTTAGAACTTTTGTAGATTCTAGTATTGGAGAGGTTTGTGTAAATTAATCTCTTCTTTCATGTAAACTATGAATAAAATGTCTAAAATGCTCACTGATTATCAGTGAAGACCAGTGAGCATGACTCACATACAGCTTGTTCATAGTATCAGTGAGTCACTCTCTGAGACCCTGAGTAATATTGCTCAGGAGGTCTATCATTCTAACTAATAGACTTTCAACAAAGGAACTAGATTCCTTAAACTTGAACCATAATCATAAATGCCTGAACTCCAAAAAATTTCACTGAAAGTGCAGTTTTTGAAGGGGAGGAAGCATTTATGAGAATCTGTGATAGCTATGACTGAAGATGTGAACCTAATGCACATATCATTGGGAACTGAGCTCACACGCAATAACATTTGCAAAGGCTAAAGCAAAACAAGAATCAGGGAATATGACCCTGAGCACACAAAAAGGAGAAATGGTTCAAGACAACAAAGAAGATGTTTTCTACTGAAATGTTATTTATAGTCTCTTTGTTGTAAATCAGTTTGTAAGAAGAAGCCGCTATGCTCACATACAAACTGATAAATGGCTTAGGATAGGTATGATTAGCAAATCTTTACTTGAACCTAAAATTTAAAAATCCTAGGCGAAAACCCTGAGGAATGAACACTCAGAAGACCATGAGATTAAACTCTCGGGAGGACCTTGAGCTGTAAAGCTCTAGAGACCCTGAATATAACGGTTAAGGAGGTCGTCATTAAACTAGAAGGAGAAACACTACTATCTGAGGATAAAGCTCGGACATGTGAATACTGAATCAAAATCAAGATGAAGACTCAAGATGAAGACAAAGAATCTAACACTTCATCTTGAACAAAGGTATCGAAGACCAAAGCTTAAAACGATATTGTTTACTTAAGATCATACTTGTAAATCAGATGATAAGAATAAGCCGTTATGCGGTTATGCTCACTTATCCCTGATAAAACCCGAGCCATCTTTATGTTCAAATAGGGGGAGATTGTTAGGTCAAAATTTGACCTAATCATTTCCAACAAAAGATTTGAACATAAAATAGCTCAGACATTCACTGACAAAATATCAGTGAGTATCTAAACCCACTGATGTTCAGTATGATTGTCATCCCCCTGATATATAGGGGAGAACCTCAATAGCATTCTTCAAAGAAGAAGCGCCTTATACACCACTGATGCAGTCTCAGTGGTTAAGGTACTTGAGCTTACATCGGGGACACTGAGATCTAACAAATGTCTCTATATCCCTGATGGTCTTATCTCTCATTGACAATGACCACCTCACCAAACTACCAATATAACTGATCGTGAAGTTGTGGTGATCAACATGACTTCATCAACTTGAGATTCAGAGACATCAGGAATCTAGGATGAACTGATACGAAAAGACATATTCACTGATGTTCAACAGCAGAAGTTCAGACTCTAGATATCGTCAAAAGAGTTGTGCAAACTTACCAAGTACTGATCAGCCAGTTTGTACAAGAAACTCTAGCTCAGTATCAAGGGATTCACAAGGGCAGGATTACCTTGATGATATCTCAGCTCCTTGAATCAAGACCAAGGCAGTTATGTGAGTCCATAGTGTTTAGGCGAAAAAATTATTGGGAAGATAAACTTTGCTCCTTTCTAAGACACAAAAGAAGCTCATGGGAACTCGTGGCTGTCAACTCTGGTAAACCAAAAGGACATCAAGGCTAGATGTCTAGGCACGTGCCTATCTACGAACAGTTGGCAAGATCATTATTCCCACGTGAAGCAACAGGAATCTCACCGCTATAAAAACCCGTTCCAACATAGCAGAATGTGCGCATTCTAGAGAGTAAGTAGTGAGATATTCTCAACATAGTTAGAGTGTTAGAATTCTCAACACACTGAGAAAACAAGCCTAGCTTGCTTCTCAGTGTCGCTTAATTTCTCTCAACGGGGATAGCCGTCTGCAACTATCCCCTTGAAAAGTCAGCCAAGTTATTAGTGTGTATAAGTCGGGTTCTTGAGTAACCTTGTAATTACGCTTATCATAAATCATAAACTCGTTCAACTTTCCATGTCGAAATGCCACGTGTTTATGTTTATTTGTTACATCATGAGTTACTCAAGTCAAATCGGACCAACAATAACCTATAAACTTTTTTTTTATCACTAAACTATCTGTCGTTAAAAAATCCCGTTGCTATTCACAGGTACTAATATAGTATTTTATAATAATGTAAGATAACCAAATTCCATTACAAGATAATATACTGTCCAGCTAGTTAGGCAATGTTGTCGTTCGGGTACATGGCCCCTTTATGAAAATCATATACGTATCGAACATCCATATATATATTGAAGGGTCCCCACATGTCTATAAAGTCGATTAGATGTCGATGGAACAAAACTCCAGACGGTGTATGGCCGTGCATGACGAACTGGATGATGTGTTACACAAGTGCAACTTTACACGGAACAAGTCAACCAGGATTGACCATATATACTATATTTTTTAAAAAAGTGTTATTTTGAACTTATTTATGTCTCTAATTTATATCAAAGTCATACTTTATCCATTAAAACTGAAGTTTATAATCACTTTCGGTATTTTTACCAACATATGTTGTACAATGCATTACTCCGTATACCTTAAGTTTATAAACCAAAGTGATCATTCTACAAAGATTGTACCTTAGACATGAGTGGCTCAACCTTTACGATGCCTGAAGCAAAATTTCAAAATAGAGCCATATATTTTAATGTTATTTGTACGAAAAAAATGTTTATATAAAATTTTATAAACTTCATGTAAAATCTTTCTATCTTTCTATCCTTTTTAATGCATGTAAAATCTTTGATTAAGTTTTAAAAATCAATTTTGCATAATAAATACTTCATCTGTCTCAATTTATTAATCAAATTTTAAATTGCACGCAATTTAAAAAATTCCTGCTACCTATATTTTATATCAATAAAATCTTATCTCTATCTATTAGTATGTTTAATTGGCTAAAATATCAAAGTGAACAACTATTTTGATACTAACCAAAAAAGAAATATAGATTAATTAATTGGGACGGAGCTGAAGGAGTATACCATTTTGGATCGAAAAGTGAGCTAATTTATCTACTCTTTCTTTGTGATATTTGTGTTCTTTTAGTTTGTTATGCATTGCATCTTTACCAGTTTAACTAACTGATGAGGAGCTAGTTGAGTAATTAATGAAGCCAATTTTAAAATAAAGATAAAAAAATGAGTAAAAAGCATAGGAAAACCGAAACTCTAAAAGAAGTCTAAGCATATTTTTAATTTATCGAGTAAAAATATTAGCTTAATTTATCGAGTAACAAAATAAGATAAAAAATTGAGTAAAAAGCATAGGAAAACCGAACGTCTGAAAGAAGTCTAGGCACATTTTTAGTTTATCGAGTAACAAAATTAGCTTAATTGCTTATTTTTTGTTTCTATCATGCAAATACATGCGCTTTTTATTTACATGAAATATTTGGATTAGGCTTTTTATAGATTGTAGGCTTAAGAAGTAAAATAAAAGATGCTCTAATTCTCAATTATTGTATCAAGTTTAGGAAGTATGTGCCTTCTAAAATCCCGGGGATTATCTTCATTGAACATTGGTCATAAATTTTTAGAAAATTTAAAGCTCGAATACAAAAGACTTAAAATTGTCAATTATTTCTAGCTTTAGCTAATCGGGGCCTTTCAAAATCGCGGCGCTAGTTATGATGGCCGAGAAACTCATGTGGCTGACTCCATATATGTACAAGACATTTGTAAATTTGGGGCTTTGCAAAAATTGGGAGTCTAAACTCTTAGCTTTAGTTGTTTTATGACTTTTATCATTAAATCATCTTTTACCTCGGGCAATATTTAGTTGTTCTTTGCAATTCAGGAGACTGAAAATAGAACTTGAACTTATGATGTTAAAAAAAAATAATAATAATAAAAAAAAAAAGAAACACTTCATAATTTTCCATGGAAAGTTTGAACTTGAATCCTTCATTAGAAAACTCGTATCCCTCTAGTCGGCTACACCTCTAAGATTACGAGTATAACTTATTTATAGTAGCTAGTAATCTATAAATGGACGTTTCAGATTAGTTTTAAACTTGTTTTTGTTTTGTTTAAAGTTTGTATTTTTTTGTCCATTTTATGGCTATACTCAATTAAAAATAAATCAATTTTTTTTATTTGTCTCTTTTCTATTTTGACATCTTGTAAATAGACGTCACATGAAACTGAAAGAAACAAAAATAATCGCTAGCAAACTCGTGTAACTTTCATCGCCGAACACTCTACTTCTGACATAAGAGATTACATCATTACATGGCTCAATATTGACTCGTTGTTTTGGAGACTCTGACGACCCTAACGCCATATTACGTATCCACTAACTTAACCATTGTTTCCAACTTATAAAATATAAATACAGTTATTCGCGATATATACGATTTGATACTTTTCAAGTATTTTTTTTAGCTTAATGGCATGTAATAGTAACGTACTTTCCTATTTATTCCATTATCAGATACGAACCCAAAAAATTACCATAATCACCGTCCAACTCTTTGCTCCGTTAGTCCTTTTAGCATGTAATAGCAACTTTCTTTCCCATTTATTTCATTATCATACGTTTTGACTAACGACCGCTTGTAATTAACTAAAAAATATGTTTTCTTGCGTTTTCATATGTTTTTATATGTTTTCAAACGTTTTATACGTTTTTATCCGTTTTTATACGTTTTCGCCTGTTTTCTTACGTTTTTGATCGTTTGCACCGTTAGTCCTTTTGACTAACGAACGTTTGTAATTAACTCAAAAATATGTTTTTCTTACGTTTTCATACGTTTCTATATGTTTTCAAGCGTTTTTGTTCGTTTTTAAACATATTTTTGAGTTAGGTTGTTAGTCAAAAGGACGAATGGTGCAAACAAAAACGTAAAAAAACGGGCGAAAACGTATAAAAACGGATAGAAACATATGAAAACGTAAGAAAACGTATGAAAACGTAAGAAAAATATATTTTTGAGTTAATTACAAACGGTCGTTAGTCAAAAGGACTAACGTTGCAAACAAAACGTAAATTTGAAAGTTGGATGGGTATTGTGATATTTTCCTTCTCTTTGAGTTCGTGTTAGGATCTCTGGGAAATAAGAGTTTCTCAGTGATGGGAGGATTGTTGGGATATGAGAAATAAGGAGTTTCTCATTGCTGCCGAGAGTGAAGACTGGTTCCTGCCGATAGTGTTGCATTGCTGCTGCGGTTGGTTCCTGCCGACAGTGTTATCTTGTTTCTGCCGATGGTGTTTGTTACTGCGGATAGTATTGTTTGTTATCCGTATATTTAGAATGTTTGTTAAGATTTATTTTTAGTAGAGATCTCGTTTATCTCTTCACACGTTTTCTTGTAGAACGGGTTAGGGTTAGGTCATCTTGTTAGTATAAAAGATAAACCCGTCTATGAGTTTATGTACGCCTTTAACGTTTTCAATATTCAATAAACAATTCTTAGTTCATAGTCTGATCCATAGAGGATCATTGTCGTTTAGAGTTTTCTTCTTTATTATACTTGCTGTTTAGTTTTCGCATAAACGCTTGTATAGCATACAGAGGTTCTCGTTTAAACCAAGCTCAATCAAGCTCGATTTACTCGATCCTACAAGTGGTATCAGAGCCTGGTAAGGATCTCTGATAAAGAAGAAAAAGTTCGATTTCATATTTCACAACCCTCTTTCAATGGAAGACGAAATCCCACAAAACAATGTCATTAACCCTGAAGAACAACAACCCAAACCTGAAACCTCACAAGTCCAAACACAAATCCTCACCACCATGTCCACCAACAATGCTAAATTCCCATATCTGAAGAAAGATGAGTATGAAGTCTGGGCTATGAGAATGGAATATTGGATCACAAACACTGATTACAATCTGTGGAATGTGATTCTTAAGGGAAATAGTAAGAAGAATACTGGAAGGGATAATGATGGTAATATCTATATAGAGCCACCTGTTACTGCAGAAGAACACCTTGCTGTTCAAAGGGAAACCAAGGCAAGAACCCTTCTACTTCAAGCTATTCCAGAAGATCATATGAGTGATTTTCATCACTTGGATGATGCTAGAAAGATCTGGCATGCTGTAAAAGCCAGATTTGGAGGGAATGATGAATCCAGAAAGATGAGAAGGTCTATGCTCAAGCAAGAATTTCAGGAATTCAAGATCTCTGAGGCTGAGGGGATTCACAAAGGGTATGACAGATTCCACAAGATCCTGAGCCAACTCAACCAGTTGAAAGCTAGGCCGGATGATGAAGACTGCAACACTAAGTTTCTGAGGGCTTTGCCACCATCATGGTCTCAGGTTTCCATTACACTCAAGGCCAAAGGAGGACTGGATTATATCAGCTTTGATGATCTGTACAACAAGCTGAAAACCCTTGAAATTGATATCAAAGGGTATTCCACCTATACACCTCATAATCCAGCCCATACTGCTTTTGTTAGTAACTCTGGTCCTAATAAAACATCATATGGAAACAGTCCAACACCATCAATATCATCAATCTCCTACTCACCTGTCACACCAAAAGCTCAGACTAGATCTGATAATCTTGTAGTGGATGTGCTTCATTCATTTGTTGCTGAGAGTACACCACAGCAGAAGATTGTGTATGAAGATTTCAATCAGGTTGATGAATTGGATCTAGAAGAGATGGACCTAAGATGGCAAGTGGCTATGATATCGTTGAAATTGGATAGGTTTGAAAAGAAGGCAGGAAGAAGGGTCAACTTTGATGGACAGGAACCTGCCAGGTTTGACATAAGGAAGGTGAGGTGCTATAAATGTTCTCAAACAGGACATTTTGCCAGGGAATGTACAGATAAGAAGGTAGATGACAAAGTACGATATTCTGCTTTCAAAATTCAAGAGCTGGACTCAGAGGACCCCAAGGCATTGGTATCTGTGGATGTGATGGTGGATTGGGAGCATCATGAGAAGACGATTGCAAGTGGGGCAGATAAGGTCTTTGGGATGATAGCTGGATATGGTGAGAAGAAACAAGTGGCTGGTCAGTTTGGAATGATGGGTCATCCATCTCAGGTACAAAACTGTCCATTTGGTTGTGAATCTATATATGCTAAATTGAAACAGGAATTTGATGATATAGAAAGTGAAAATAAGGATAACTTTATTCAACTTAAGGCTCATAAAAAGGCTGTTTAAAACATTAGAACAACAAAAGGTCTGGTATCAACAACAACAGTCTGCTTATGAAGTAAAAATAAAGGTGTTAGAAAGAGATTTAAAAAATGCCACTAATGAGTTTAAACATTCTGAAAGGGAAAAAGCTAAGGTAGTGTTAGAAAATCAAGAGTTACAGTCTAAGCTAGATAATTCCTTAGCTAGATTTGATAAGTGGAAAGACTCATCCAAAAACCTTCACATGCTTATTGATAGTTCTATGTCTACTAAAACTAAAAGAGGTTTAGGGTTCGGTAACCTAATAGGGCCAAATCAGTATTATGACCCTAATGAGTATAGTGTTTTTAACCCAGAACCTGTAGATTATAGAAAACCTGTAAAGTATGTTAAGGAGGAAGGAATGAATGATGTTCCTCCACCCATAACTGGAACATTTAAACCTGCTAATCCTTTTGATGACTTTGATGATTCACAAATGATCTATGGCAAACAGGCAAAGGACTTGCCTAATCTTGATTGTGACTCTAATGAATTTGTCTCTTGTTCTTACAGTGACAAATCTTCAGAAATCAAGACTAATGACTATGCCATATGTGGATCAAGTGATAAGTCAGCTCCAATAAAGTCAGAAGATCTCTCCTCAGAAGTAGCTACTGATAAATCTTACTCAAAGACAGCTGCATTTGAAGATATTTCTTTTGATAGTGTTAAAAACAATAATGTTTCTAGTTGTGGTTCTGTTTCAAATGTTTCTAGTTGTGATTCTGTTTCAAACAATGATGGTTGTGGTTTTAATTCTGTCAAGGATAATTTTGTTTCATGTGTTGGTTTGAATAATTCTGTTTGCAATGAGAAAGTTATTGTTAAGAAAAAGTCCCCTAGAAAGAAATCTTGCTTTGTGTGTCGTAGTTATGATCATCTTATTAAAGATTGTGACTATTATGAAAAACAGATGGGTGTATATGCTTGTAAAAATAGGTCTGTATGGAAAAATGTTAATGATATTCCCCCTTATATTCCTCAAGCAGCTAGGAGAACTTCAGTTGCTTCTGGCAAGCCAGTTTCTGCTGGTAAGCCTGTTGCTGCTGATAAGTTCATTCCTGCCGATAGACCTGTTGCTGCTGTTTATACTGTTCCTGCCGGTAGGATCAATCCTGCTGGTTGGAGAAGTAATATTGCTAGACCTTTCAGCAGACCTACTAGTACTTACTTTCAAAATAATATGAGACCTGTTTGTTTAGACACCATGCACAAGGGAGGGGCAAGATGGAAAACTGCTGTTAAGTCCTCAGCAGGTTGTTCTTGGAAAATCAATAACCAACATATGAAAATGGGGTCCAAGATCAATGGTGGATCTCATCAATCTCCAGGGTTTAATTCTTATTGATCCACTAGGCAGGCTCAAGTCAGCAATGGCTTGAGTCTCTCTTGTATCTAATGTAGTATATGTATTCTTTTTCTCAGGATTTTCCTTTTAGAAGCAAAGATGTTGGAATTATTGACAATGGGTGTTCCAGGAGTATGACAGGGAATTTGGAAAGATTGCATGACTTTGTACCTTTGAATGGAGGTACTGTGACATTTGGAGGAGGAGATGGAATAATTTCTGGGAAGGGAACTATCAAGACTGCTAAGCTGGACTTTGAAGATGTACTTTATGTGAAGGAACTTCAAGACTTCAATTTGTTCTCTGTCTCCCAAATCTGTGACAAGAAGAACAGTGTTCTCTTCACTGAGAATGATTGCTTTGTGTTGTCCAAAGACTTCAAGCTGCCTGATGAAAGTCAGGTTGAACTTAAAGTTCCTAGAACTTTCAATCTTTATAGCTTCAATCTTAGTGATGTTCAGCCTGAGGGATCACTTGCTTGTCTGGTTGCAAAAGCTTCTGTGGATGAATCTAATAAATGGCACAGAAGAATGGCCCATGTGAATTTCAAGACCATTAACAAGTTGGCTAAGAATGGGTTGGTTAAAGGGCTTCCTATGAAGATCTTCTCTAATGAGCACGATTGTGTTGCCTGCAATAAAGGAAAGCAGCACAAAGCATCATACAAGGCCATAACTGCTGTGAGCAACATCTCTGAGCCTTTGCAGCTTCTTCATATGGATCTTTTTGGTCCTACTTCTATCAGAAGTATTGACCATAAGAACTACTGCCTGGTGATTACAGATGATTTTAGCAGGTTTTCATGGACTTTCTTTTTGGGTACTAAAGATGAAACTTATCCAGTTCTTAGGGATTTTATTGCCTTAATAGAAAATCAGCTAAGTAAAAAGGTTAAGTCTATAAGGTGTGATAATGGCACAGAGTTTAAGAACTCTAATCTTATTGAACTCTGTGGGACTAAGGGGATAAAAAGGGACTATAGTAATGCTAGAACTCCACAACAAAATGGGGTTGCAGAAAGGAAAAATAGGACCCTGATAGAAGCAGCTAGGACTATGTTAGCTGAATCTAAGATGCCCACTATGTTTTGGACTGAAGCAGTTTGCACTGCTTGTTATGTGTTGAATAGGGTATCTATTACTAGTCCTCATAATAAAACACCTTATGAACTTTTGTCTGGGAAGGTTCCAAACATTAGTTACCTTAAGCCTTTTGGATGTCATGTCACTATTTTGAACACTAGTGATTACCTAGGCAAGTTTGATGGGAAGGCTGATGAAGGGTTTATTGTTGGATATTCTGCTCATGGTAAAGCCTATAGGGTTTATAACCTGTCCTCTAAGAGAATAGAAGAGACTCTCAACTTAAGATATCTTGAAGATAAACCTAATTTGCAGGGTGCTGGTCCAGAGTGGTACTTTGATCTGGATTATCTATCTGACACCTTAGGTTATAATAGATTCAAATCAAATCTATCTGCTGGTACAAATGTTTCTCAAACTAACAATGCAGGTACCTCGGAGGATGATTCTGATGTAGAGAGTGATGAACGACCTATAGTTGTTCCTTCTTTTCCCTCTAACAACATTTCAGGTTCAAAGCTCAAAGATTCTTTTGATATGGCTGGAGGTGATTCTAGTTATGCAGAAGATCTTGCTAGGCTTCAAAGACAAGAGTTTAATGCCAAAAGAGATGCTGAGATGTTTGATTCTGGGTTTTCTAAAGAGACAGAGGAGATTCTGAGAAAGGCTGAAGCTGAAGTTAGAAGACAACTGAATTCAACTGGTGGTATTCATGTTCCTGCTGATCCCATTCCTACTGAAAGTGAATCTGTTCCTGCCGAACCTTCTAGAGTTTCTGCTGATGTTCCTGTGTCTTCTCCATCTGTTGACACTCTGGGTGTTGTTAACTCCCCTGAAAGATTTCCAATTCCTTCTGATCTTGGAAATTCAGTCTCTTCAAGAGATAAGTTGAATGATCCTCATCATCAGTCCAGAACTGGCATTTTCACTTCTTCCTCATATGATGATGACTTCAACCCCTCAATTACTAATCAGGCATCCTCCATTGAAGTCAATCCCATTGCTACCAAGAGGATCAATACTGTTCATCCTCAGTCTTTGATTCTTGGAGATATTAATTCCCCTGTTCAGACAAGAAGTAAACTTCATCAACCCAAGTTTGGAGAATCTGCTTTTCTCAGTTATATACAGGATCAGTTGAGGAGCAATCATACTGATTATTTACATTGTCTGTATGCTTGTTTCTTATCTCAAGTTGAACCAACTAGCATAGCTCAAGCTCTTACTAATGATGATTGGGTTGAGGATATGCAAGAGGAAATGCAGCAGTTCCAGAATCAGAAAGTATGGATGTTGGTACCTTTACCTGCAGGAAAGCATGCTATTGGGACTAAATGGATTCTAAAGAATAAAAGGGATGCTAGGGGAATTGTGGTTCGAAATAAGGCTAGATTAGTAGCTCAAGGTCATAGACAAGAAGAGGGGATTGATTATGATGAGGTGTTTGCACCAGTGGCAAGAGTTGAAGCTATCCGATTGTTTTTGGCTTTTGCTTCCTTTATGGGGTTTGTAGTATATCAGATGGATGTGAAGAGTGCATTTTTGTATGGCAGGATTGAGGAAGAAGTTTATGTTACTAAACCACAGGGATTTGTGGACCCTCAGAATCCTAATTTGGTTTACAAAGTGGTTAAAGCACTTTATGGTCTTCATCAAGCACCAAGGGCTTGGTATGCAAGGTTATCAGCCTTTTTGCTAAAACATGGTTACAGAAGAGGGGCTATTGATAAAACTCTTTTTATCAGAAAGAACTTCAAAGATATCATTCTGGTACAAGTTTATGTAGATGATATTATCTTTGGTTCCACTAATGAAGCCTGGTGCAGGGAGTTTGAAGAATTGATGAAGAGTGAATTTGAGATGAGTGCTATGGGTGAAATGACTTTCTTCTTGGGTCTTCAGGTTAAGCAGAAACCAGATGGGATCTTTATTTGCCAGGAGAAGTATGTTTATGACATGCTTAAGAAGTTTGATATGGAAAATGTGAAGATTGCTACAACTCCTTTTGAACGTCCAAAGCCTAAGTCCAATAATGAACCTGATGCTGCTGTTAATGTTCATCTTTATAGGTCCATGATTGGATCACTCATGTATTTGACAGCTTCAAGACCTGATATCATGTTTGCTGTTGGTGCATGTGCTAGACATCAGGTTACACCATTGACTTCTAACCTAAATGCAGTGAAGAGAATCTTCAAGTATTTGAGAGGACAGCCAAAGATGGGACTTTGGTATCCCAAAGACTCTCCTTTTGTGTTGGAAGCCTATAGTGACAGTGATTATGCTGGGGCTAACTTTGATAGGAAGTCTACTACAGGAGGTTGTCAGTTTCTGGGTATGAGGTTGGTTTCTTGGCAGTGCAAGAAGCAGACTATAGTGGCTACATCTTCTACTGAGGGCAGAGTATGTTGCTGCTGCTAGTTGCTGTGGACAGGTACTTTGGATGCAAAATCAGCTGTTGGATTATGGGTTCAACTATATGAACACTAAGATTTTTATTGATAATCAAAGTACTATGTGTATTGTTAAGAATCCTGTTTATCATCAAAGGACAAAGCATATTGAGATTCGACATCATTTCATAAGAGATGCTTATGAGAAGCATCTTATTCAGGTGGTTAAGATTCACACAGATGATAATGTTGCTGATCTGCTGACCAAGGCTTTTGATGGACCAAGGTTTAAACATTTGGTGGTCCATATTGGGATGGTAAATCCCTAGATACTGAGCTTAAGAGGAGGATTGCAGATTAAGGGGAGGATGAAACTCAAGGGGAGGATTGTTCTTGTTGTTGTTGTATATTTTTCTATCTTTCTTTCTTTTGGTCTCTTTTCTTATTTTCTTTCTTGGTGTGTTTCTGATTTCTTTTTCTTAGTTCAAAAAAAAAAAAAAAAAAAAAAAAAAAAAATCTTGTATATTTTGTGTGCTAATAAGTTGGTTTTGAGCAACACCTTGCAGGTATAGTGTTGGTGTTTACACCTGCACAACAAATGGTGCTCAACTCACCATGTCTCACAGACAAGAAAGAGTTGACTCACCATGAGGGTACGTGATGAGGCGAAAAGTGTACCGCTTTTAAGGGGTCATTTAAGCCCGAAATCGTATTTATTTGATCAAATATTGCCCTAAATCGTTCCTTTTGTCATTTTAGGTACTTTTGAGGAGAAATCTGGAAAAGGAGGCATTTTGGACGTTTTTGGAGCATTAAAGTGAAGAAAACGGCAAAGTCTCAAGAATCAGCTAAAAGTTACTCTTGACGGCGTCACAATTAACATGGGACGGCGTCATGCCTTGGCAAGAAAAGTTGGATGTGAAATTTACTCATGACGGGCCAGTGAGTTAGCATGAGAATTCTGACGGCGTCACGCTTTAACTAAATCAAGGGCGTCACGGCTTAAATCATAAGGGGACGGCGTCACGTTCATTATCCGACGGCGTCAAGCCTTGATAGGCCAGAATGGATTTTTGAAGAGCTAAAGAGGGACGGCGTCAAGAAGGTCACCCGGGAACCCTAAAAGCGGCGAGGTGACGGCGTCACAATGCATAAGGTGACGCCGTCAGATCCAAAAATCTATATATAGTTTTCTAATTTTTTGTCATTGGAGGAGAGCTTAGTGTGTGGAATTTTGGGATAAAACCCTAAGACGATTTTAGCTACTTTTTCAGGGCTTTTTGCCTTGAGATCTTCCATGTTTCATTGAAAGATAAGTTATCAATTAATCATTCAATATGTCTATGTGTTGTTTGATTCTATCTTATGCTTGTCTTTTGTTTAACATGTTAGGCTAATTTTATCTTGTGTTTGCTTAGATCTAATGAAACCTAGCTATTGATTATTGGTTGTTAGTGTGTTGTTAGTTGTATTGGATGATTGTTTATCTATGTTAGGCTTAAGAAAACTGGCTAACTTCCTATTCGGTAACTTGCTTGAACGTCTTAAGAAACATGAACCAAACGCGTACTAAAGGTTTTTATGGTTGTATTTAATGCACAAGCGAATTCTAGTGATCCATGTTAGGAGCTTCCTAGCCGGCTCGACATAGGAGTGAAGTAGGAGCTTGTAGAGTTGGGGAAGTAAGTACGCCACCCCACGAATGGTATTAAGGAATACACCCGTCATCCACGCGACTAATACACACTAATTAACCGGTAAAAGATAGTTAGGGAGTAAGGAAATCTAAGTAAACACATTTCTCTACACATAAGTTTCTCACCACATTTCATTTTTGTTATTTTATTTTATTTGCATTCGTAGTAAATTTTGGGTTAGTTGACTAGCAACTAATTCCGCCCACTCCTTCAAACCCGAGATTTTACTTGCTTTCATAAAATTATAAAAACATAAAAAGAATCTTCCTCAACCCTTAGACCTAATTAGAGTAGCCTTTCATACCTAACGAACACTATTCCCTGTGGAGAACGATCAATCCCCCGTACTTACCACTACACTATACTACATCGGTCAGGTACACTGCCTGGTGGGGTTGTAAGCCTCTTGAGATCCCTCGAGAGGTAAAACCTGTTGTAAGGTTACAAAACCACGCAATCAAGTTTTTGGCGCCGCTGCCGGGGAATAGTTATTGTTTAGGTTGAATTTTTATTTTATAGGTCTGCTCACTAGATTCCTTTCTAGTGAGATTTTTATTTTATTTTTCTAGGTTTTCTTTAGTCTATCTTTTTCTTTGTGTGTTTGTTCGTAATTTCCATTGACTCTTCCGTTCACCATTATGGAGTACGCGAATCCACCATACCACCAACCACAAAGGCCATTCTACCCTATTGACATCTCGAATTTCAAACAATATCGAGATGAACCCATATATGATGCATGGACTCGTTTTAGAAATTTACTCCGAAAATTCCCTCATCATAGTTTCGCTTTAGCATCCCTAACCCGAACCTTTTACTATCGTGTTGGCCAATATGACCAAATGCGCATTGAGGATTTTGCCAATGGGGACTTTAGGGAATTAAGTGCTGAAGAAGCATGGGATGCCATAGAAGATTGTGCCCAATATTATTATAGGGTAGACAACCCAACAGACGTTAGTACAAGTCAATTGAATATAAATTTCCTGGATCATGAAACAAGTTTGTTTGGGGTTGAATACATTAGTGTTGAGATACCTAAGTGGTTGTCATGTAATGCCATAGTACAAAACAAACACATAGGTGACCTTGATGTGATGGAGGATTTAGCCGAACATGATCACATTGATCAAAAAGACCTAGGTTTTATGATCGATGATGATGAATCTCAAGAAACACATGATGAATCTTTTGGGCAATTTGAATATAGCAGTCATAATATTGAGGATGATCCTTATGATTCGGATATAGAAGTTAAGATGCCTAGAGAAGCACTTGAGATACTTGGGAAAATGTTAGGGTTAGATCCTACTAAAACGCATGATGAGGATATAGGTGAGCTTGACATAAGGAATGATGAGGTAAGTAACATAAGCCCACCAAGTGCCCCACAAGTCCTACCATCATTTGAGGCACACACACCGCCCGTGACTTACCCGGAAGAAGTAGAAGGGACTATAGGAACCCCAATTGAAGTAGAACCTTTGGAAGAAACAAAACTAGAAGAAATAGGTTTGAATACTTGTAGTCATAACCTTTCTTTTAGTTCTATGGAAGTTCCTAGTTTTGATGAACCAGAGCCTCAACCAAAACCGTTACCTAATCTTCCATCTTTAGATGTGAATTTAGGAAATGAGAAAGGTCCCGATCCACCCATCAAACCATATAGTCCGGGTAGTTTTACGTTGAAGGTAGTAGACTCTAAGCCTTGTAGAGAGGAAGCTAACATAGGAGTGAACCATGACCTTACATACTTACATCACCCATTTATGATTGATCACAAGAAACACTATGGGTTTAAACCGGGTTTATTAGGTCAAGATGGATTCCCAACTAGGAGTCTCTCGAAGTTGATAGAAGATGATCCCTTTTTAGGAGGAAACTCAAAATCACCCATTGACCAAAGTGAACTAGGCAAGGTTATGATGAAAGGAGCACACCCCTTTGAGCATATAATTCATCCACCACTCTTTCCTCACGTGGCATACTCCTACCGAGCTGGTGTGTATCGCTACTATCACCCGCACTTAATCCTAAGTGTAGGGAAAACCTCTCCTTTATCCATTAAATAAGGGTAGAGTCAGGCTCGTGACTCGAACAAAAAACAAGCGCTCTTGGGAGGCAACCCAAGCTTTATTTGTTTTATTTGCTTTGTGTGTTTGTTTATTTATTTGTTTGATTTTATTTTCCGTATATGTGTTTAATTTTTATTATTATTGATTCATGTTCAAAAGTAAATTGTGAAAATGCTTTATGTTGTTTTTAACTTCGTCTTAACTACATATAAAGGTATTTTGCAAAAGATAAGTGTAAGGGAAATCTAAATCGGTTTATTAGAACACATATGAACATGAATCGTAATAATAATAAATTAGCATACATATTAGTGTTTGTTTGAGTCAAATGCTTGTATAGAGTCATAATGATGTTTTGCAGGATTTCCAGGAAGTAAGGTAAAGGTTTTTCCAGAAATTTTCCGGAAACTTAAAATGAAAATTTTTGTCAGGTCATTTCTGACGGCGTCAGGGGTTATAACCTGACGGCGTCAGATTTAATTTCCAGAAATTTTTGAAAGTTTTGTTTTCATAAAAAGTTTTTATTAAAATCTCCAACTTATAATCTCCAGGAATCTGCAAAATTTTCATTCCACAAGCATTATATCCTTATATATAGATTTTATCCCGCCGATGTTATGCAGGTTTTCGTGTTTGTTTTCTCAGGTTTAACAGGTTATTTTGGACAAGGAAATGTTTATGGAATCAAGCTTATGGCGATGCATTAGTCATGGAGCTTCAACATTCTCTTTGGAGGAAGATTTAACCGTGTAATTTCACTATCCAACGAGCGAATCAGGGGAGTATTTGATTTCATTCTTTTACCTTATTTACTTTTACATCTTGTTATTTGAACATTGGGGACAATGTTCATCTTAAGTGTAAGGGGAGGGTAAAAGTACGATTTTAGAGAATACAATTGCGCTTGATTTTTGTTTGTTTAATAATAGATGTGTAATAAAACTGAGAGAAATACTTGATTAGGGTAATTTTAGTGCCAAATTTAAAATTTTTTACAACATATAGGAGTGAAACTTTGATCTTAATGAGCGTCTCACGGATAGGAGTTATATGACTAGCACAAAAAAACCGTACCACTAAAAAATTTTCCACCCCAAATATGTGAGGTTCGCCCCTAGAATTGGTAGGAAAAGCATTTATGCTATGATGTGTGTACCGGTAGCACTTAGATTCTAGAACTTGCGTTAGGACCATTCCAAGGCCACAAGTGAGACTACATTCGTGTAGTTAGATTTACTACATGATAAGAGGCATTAGGATTAACCCATTGTTTTACACCTGTGTTTTTGTTATAATTACGTTGGCTACATTGGTCAAGTAATTCTCCCACACCCTTTGCGTTGTACTCATTTTTAGTACACGATACCCTTAGTACACCCCTCAGAGCCTATCTTTTCGTTTCGACCTTTAAGCATCTTACTTAAAGGAAGAATTTGTTACACCCCACTAAAATGTACACCCAAATCGCCTTAGCCTACCTTGTATGCACTCATCTTTAGTGCATTATTGTTACAACATTTGTTTAACCCCAAGTTAATTATCTAGTTGATTACATGGTTGCTAAGTCGAGTCATATCCTTGTACATATTGTTTTGGGACGATTGGGACTCATGGGTAAAGTACTAGTATAATGGAGTAATGGGGAAGAACATCATTTATTACCCCCATATGTGCTAAATGTTTTAAAAGTACTCCAAGTTTTTCGATTATCTTAATTCGAGTCATTAGATTAGTATTTGTAAAGTTATGTAAAAGTTCAAATGTAAGGGGAATGCAATGCCCCTATGATGTATTATTTTGGATGGTAGGGCAAGAGTGTATGAAAAAAAAAAAAAAAAAAAAAAAAAAATCGAAAAAATCAAGAAAAATACAAAAAATGAGAAAATGAAAAATAGAAAAAACATACGGACTACCATCCCGTTTCATTTTATGTTTGCTTTATATTTTTGTTATTTTGTTATTTCGTTTCTAGCTTAAAATTGAGTCTAGTCTTGGCTTAGCAACATTGTATAGTACATGTAATTGATCAAGATCTTTAACTCGCCACCAGTAAAATATCCCGTATCCAACAAAACCGTGTTTTCCTTTTCCCTACACCTAACGTTATAACCCATTTAAAAGCCCTCTTTGATAGTTTATCTTAGGTGCTTACGCCTAGTGGAGGAGGTTTTCGATCCTTTCCCAAGCCTATGGTAATCTATTTGCTATGACAGGTAGTGAGAGATATTTTCCGTTTTCATTTATGAGATTTATTTTGATGACACTTGAGAGATGTGGGTATCTAAACACTACTTGTGAGGTGCTAGTATGTAATCTCCGTGCTTATTATGATTGAAGTGGAACGAATATTTGTTGTAATTACTTTTATGTTTGCATTAAATGACCCCTAACTTGTATTTTGATTAGAATAAAAGCGCATTTGCTTGAGGACAAGCAAATCTCAAGTGTAAGGGTATTTGATGAGGCGAAAAGTGTACCGCTTTTAAGGGGTCATTTAAGCCCGAAATCGTATTTATTTGATCAAATATTGCCCTAAATCGTTCCTTTTGTCATTTTAGGTACTTTTGAGGAGAAATCTGGAAAAGGAGGCATTTTGGACGTTTTTGGAGCATTAAAGTGAAGAAAACGGCAAAGTCTCAAGAATCAGCTAAAAGTTACTCTTGACGGCGTCACAATTAACATGGGACGGCGTCAGGCCTTGGCAAGAAAAGTTGGATGTGAAATTTACTCATGACGGGCCAGTGAGTTAGCATGAGAATTCTGACGGCGTCACGCTTTAACTAAATCAAGGGCGTCACGGCTTAAATCATAAGGGGACGGCGTCACGTTCATTATCCGACGGCGTCAAGCCTTGATAGGCCAGAATGGATTTTTGAAGAGCTAAAGAGGGACGGCGTCAAGAAGGTCACCCGGGAACCCTAAAAGCGGCGAGGTGACGGCGTCACAATGCATAAGGTGACGCCGTCAGATCCAAAAATCTATATATAGTTTTCTAATTTTTTTGTCATTGGAGGAGAGCTTAGTGTGTGGAATTTTGGGATAAAACCCTAAGACGATTTTAGCTACTTTTTCAGGGCTTTTTGCCTTGAGATCTTCCATGTTTCATTGAAAGATAAGTTATCAATTAATCATTCAATATGTCTATGTGTTGTTTGATTCTATCTTATGCTTGTCTTTTGTTTAACATGTTAGGCTAATTTTATCTTGTGTTTGCTTAGATCTAATGAAACCTAGCTATTGATTATTGGTTGTTAGTGTGTTGTTAGTTGTATTGGATGATTGTTTATCTATGTTAGGCTTAAGAAAACTGGCTAACTTCCTATTCGGTAACTTGCTTGAACGTCTTAAGAAACATGAACCAAACGCGTACTAAAGGTTTTTATGGTTGTATTTAATGCACAAGCGAATTCTAGTGATCCCATGTTAGGAGCTTCCTAGCCGGCTCGACATAGGAGTGAAGTAGGAGCTTGTAGAGTTGGGGAAGTAAGTACGCCACCCCACGAATGGTATTAAGGAATACACCCGTCATCCACGCGACTAATACACACTAATTAACCGGTAAAAGATAGTTAGGGAGTAAGAAAATCTAAGTAAACACATTTCTCTACACATAAGTTTCTCACCACATTTCATTTTTGTTATTTTATTTTATTTGCATTCGTAGTAAATTTTGGGTTAGTTGACTAGCAACTAATTCCGCCCACTCCTTCAAACCCGAGATTTTACTTGCTTTCATAAAATTATAAAAACATAAAAAGAATCTTCCTCAACCCTTAGACCTAATTAGAGTAGCCTTTCATACCTAACGAACACTATTCCCTGTGGAGAACGATCAATCCCCCGTACTTACCACTACACTATACTACATCGGTCAGGTACACTGCCTGGTGGGGTTGTAAGCCTCTTGAGATCCCTCGAGAGGTAAAACCTGTTGTAAGGTTACAAAACCACGCAATCAGTACGGCTCTGGTGTGATTCTCAAATCCGTTTGTAGCTGTAATAGTTTGCTCAAATCTATAGGGTATTTCAACTCACCCATGGTTTATTTCTGAGAGTTGAAAATGGTTCTCAATTCACCATGGATGTAACCCTCTATGGGATCCAAAGGATTGGCTAGTCCACAAAAGTATGGTTTGTGGTAAAGACATTTGGTATCCATATTTGGTATTCAATTCACCAAGGTTCAGTTGAAACCAAAGAATTGGCTAGTCCTGAGCAAACGGCTACAGGTAAAGACAAGTCAAATCCGTTTATAGTTGCTGGTTTGCTAATAAATCAGATGGTTATCAATGTACCATGATCTAACACATCTAAACATTGGCTACTCCAGTAGTGATGGCTATTGGTAAAGAGACATCAAATCCATTAATTTTCAATGATTCACCTCTCACAGGAGTTAACACACCTGGATGTGATGAGAATAGTATGAAACTTAAGTGATTTGATGTACATATAGTCATAGTAGCAGCCAAGTTCAAGTGAATGTCATGGTGATCAGTATACCTCTTTTGAAGAAGATTTCCTGTTCCTGCTGCACTATTGAAGTTGCTGCTGGATGCTATAGAGGCTGGAATCTTGCAAGATAGGCATGTTGCTGCTGGTTACTACTTATTGCTGCTGCTAAAGTCGCAGTCCTCAAGCCTGAGAAGTTAAAGCTCTATCACTTTGGAATCTTGCAGGTTAACCTAGTCAACCTCAAGATTAGGGGAGGATTGTTAGGATCTCTGGGAAATAAGAGTTTCTCAGTGATGGGAGGATTGTTGGGATATGAGAAATAAGGAGTTTCTCATTGCTGCCGAGAGTGAAGACTGGTTCCTGCCGATAGTGTTGCATTGCTGCTGCGGTTGGTTCCTGCCGACAGTGTTATCTTGTTTCTGCCGATGGTGTTTGTTACTGCGGATAGTATTGTTTGTTATCCGTATATTTAGAATGTTTGTTAAGATTTATTTTTAGTAGAGATCTCGTTTATCTCTTCACACGTTTTCTTGTAGAACGGGTTAGGGTTAGGTCATCTTGTTAGTATAAAAGATAAACCCGTCTATGAGTTTATGTACGCCTTTAACGTTTTCAATATTCAATAAACAATTCTTAGTTCATAGTCTGATCCATAGAGGATCATTGTCGTTTAGAGTTTTCTTCTTTATTATACTTGCTGTTTAGTTTCCGCATAAACGCTTGTATAGCATACAGAGGTTCTCGTTTAAACCAAGCTCAATCAAGCTCGATTTACTCGTATCTGATAATGGAACAAATGAGAAAATATGTTGCTATTACATTCTTAAAATCTGTCTCTTTGATCCGACGGTCAGGAATCGTCGCTTGGTAAGTAGGGAATTGTGGGTTTCTAAAATAAAGCGACCCATGTTTTACAACACTTTATTGCACACAATTTTCAGCCTTACAACAAAATAAGCATAGTATACAACAAAATAAGCATAATGTAATTTTATGACTTACAACATTAATGCTATTAAAAGATTTAAAATGGTCAATGTTTTTAATGACTATAATGATGCTATGTGTAATGGGGCGTGATTTGCCCTTTTTTGCCCCAATTCGCGCCCCATTAGCGCCCCACACGAGTACATACGGGCGCCAATTGCCCAAAAAATTCACACGGCGCCATTTGAATCACGCCCCGCCCCTTTCTGCAAGCTTTAAATGCGTAACTGAGAACATGAAATGGGTTTCGTTTTCCGGACATGGTTTCTTGATTTTCTGGTTGGTTTGGTCGGAATGGTCGCCGGAATTTTGGCGGAGAAGAAAGGTTTGGAGAGAGAAGAAATGGGTTTTGTTTTTTTTTCCTCCCAAACGAAACATATATATCAGATCGAATAATGCATCTCAATTGTCTTTTTTATTTTTATTTTTCACTTTCTAATTTGCTTGCTGCTCGATCATATCTTCAGGGCAAGAACGACATATGCTAGTTGATTAAAAAAAAAAAGTGACACGTGTCACAATTTGCCCCACCCACCATTACACACCTAAACAATTCAAGCCCCTTGCTGACTGGGCTGACACGTGTCAAATTTTGCCCCACCCACAACAATATACCATTACACATAGCCTGACTACAACTATGTAAAGCACAATTGATTTTAAGCAAAATACTATTTCTTACATACATATAATTAATTCACTCCATCACCAATTAATACAAAATATAAAGCACAATGTACAAATAGGTATCCACAAAATTCCAAATTGAAATCTTTTGCTTCCACACGTATCAAGAATTTAGGATGGATTTGGACTTGGACAGGCTTTAATTTTTTTGGAAATGGACTGGCATTTCAAATTTTCAGAATTGGGCTTAACTAATTCATTGAAGTTAAAATTTCGTTTGAGCTGCTAAAATTAAATCCGAAAACAAGTTTAAATTTGGGTTATCAATTTTTAGTTGAAGTTAAAACTTAATCCTAACTTTTTTACGTCAAACTTATTCGAAAAATGTTATATGTTTATAATATTAAGAAACAAATTTATTGCATATCATATCTAAGCTTATCTTACTAGAAAATGCTAAGAAATTATATATCATTGTTATTGCTTAAAGTTATGGATATTGTTAGAGAAGAAGAAAAAAAAAAAAAAAAAAAAAAAAAAAAACCATCTAACCGAATAATAATTCCTCGACGCAAAATATAGTCACATCGCGCGGGTACCCTGCTAGTTTCATATGATATAGCATGATCTATGAATTGAACATGACTGGTCGATTCATTTCAAATAGATGACTTCCATATTAGAGGGTGTTTGCTGTTTGGGATTGCTTATTTGTAATGAAATAGTGTTTGGGTTTCTTATTTCACGGTTATCTTAAATTAGTTTATGAAAAAAGGGGAAAGATAGCGGTTGCATGTCTCTTATAAAGGTATTTACATTAGATGCGAGGGTAACAAGTCACATTATATAATCAAGCAGGTCCGTAGGTTATCCAGGGAGGATGAGTCTGTGACTTTTGATGTACGCGGCCTAACCTGAGGTATCTCTGGCATCCTCAAATGTGTACACTGAGGTTTGAATCATAAACCTCTTGTAAGTAACGAAGTCAGGTGCCTTAATTACCATGAGGCCATTTGGTGGTGGTATCCGCAAGTACTTTTTTTTTTTTTTTTTTTTTTTTTTGTTAACCATGATTTCCGACCTTTTGGCCGACTAATCTACGGGGTTTGAACCGACCGCCACACATAGACTCAAACCAGGTAAAGCCCTCCCTTTTCAGGAGGTTGGCGTGGCCATAGTAAGCAGAAGCATTTTAGATTATCCAGTCACTCCAAACTGGTTATCTAGTTAAATGTAAGCAGGTAACCAGAAAACTTTAGCAATCCCAAACATACTGTGATTGTGGTGTCAATGTCTACACATAAGCTCCGTGACTGTTTGGATTGAGGGCAAAGTGCTTATATGCTTATTGTGTTTATATACGCTTAAAACACACTTGTGAGAAAACGCGAATGTCAAACACCCCCTTAGTTTTAATCACATTGCTTTCCATGGCTGTTTCTGAAATCCTGAACTCTAAACTATAATGCAGAATTGTACTATCCTTTTAGTTGTACTTCCAAGTAAAAAAGTACGTTGTTAGTATTAGGTAGTTAGATTTGGGTACTGCACTTGTACTACACGTGAGTACATAGTCCTCAATATATGTGGTCCTTGAGATTAATTCATTTGATCGAAGTTATAAGCTCACCTTTTCTATCATACAAATTTTCTGCCTCACCTTTTTTGTTTGTCTAAAAACAACCATTCAAGTATCTGGAATGGATTAGATCCACCTCACGAATCACGATTTCCGTTGAGTTTGAGTGGCGTGCCTTTGGGTCGGCAATTGTTTGGCTGTCTCACTCATTCTTGTAGAGCCAAAAGTGAATGTGTGCCGTTGAATCTAAATGATCTTTTGGGACATTATTACTCAACTGGTCCCTTTTCATGGGTGCTGTCTAACCTTTTGAAAACTCTTTGGCCGGCAGTCCCGTTGTTATGTTTCTACTTGATGGTAG
This sequence comes from Artemisia tridentata subsp. tridentata, assembly GCA_021014915.2. Classification (NCBI taxonomy): domain Eukaryota; kingdom Viridiplantae; phylum Streptophyta; class Magnoliopsida; order Asterales; family Asteraceae; genus Artemisia; species Artemisia tridentata. The sequence goes on along the minus strand of CP139503.1, from coordinate 349,566,971 downwards.
TTCGTCTGTTTATCGTTCAAGAAGTGAAGTATTGCTTTTCGATAGTGAATAGTTTTTTTTTTTCCTTTCGTTTCAGCTTTTAGCTTGTTTCTTGTTTGTGGTGATTCCGTTTTGTTGTTAGCGACTCGTCCTAATCAACCTCCGCAGAAGCTGAAATTTGTTGCAAGCTATAAGATAGAATATGTGCTGGATGTGATCTGCAACCGCTTACTTTTTGCAGAACCGAACATCCTGGGCTGGCTTTTACCTACTTTACAAAGTCTGCTATTTCATAAACGCTAGAGAAAGTAACCTTCTTCATCTCCTTTAGGTTTACAGTCATTCATCTAGATTCGAAAGAGCACAAATAATTGATCGAAATGCTTTTAGGAAGTGTTCAGATAATATTCTTGCAACCACAATTGACATTTTTTTCTGTCTATTTGCAGCATGAAAAACTCGAAATCAGATTACTTTGCAGAGAAAAAGCGTTGATTTGTAACCAACAGTTCCATATAGAACAATCACTCATCTATTAGGCATTAACATATGAAAAATTGGTGAATTTTGGAACTGTTCAGAATTATAAAATGAAGGTAATAAGATAAACGGGTCAAATTTGAGACTGATAATAATACCAAATAATAAAATGCTCTTCTCATTGCTTTAGAAACAAAGTAACTATGAAAATATGTTTGTTAACTGATTCTAAAGTACAATATGCTTCATCGTCCAAGCTTTACACTTTCTTTCGTTAGTGAAGCTGGCTATCAGAAATGCCATAAGAAAAACAAATCAAAACAGAAAAGAAATCAAAGCAAAACAAAAACGATACGAGTGAAATCCCCAATGTGGGCTAAACAACATTAAAATCAAATAAACTTAGAGAGCATGATTGTTAAGTATGATGATCTTGAAATCGTTGACGAATGTTATTAACAGACTGGCAAGTCTGCTGGTTGTTGCTGTAAAGTTTCTAGTTCTCCAACTCCATTGTCAACTATAAACACCATAGCCAAACCCCACCCGATGTGAACATCCAAATGACAATGCATAATCCAAACACCTGAGAAAAACAAAACAAAAGGAAAAGAGTTAATTATATATCTCCAAAAAATTTAGTCTTTTGCTCAACTTGATTTTGTATGTATACCTGGATTATCAGCAACAAATCTGATAACAGTCCACCCTTTGACAGGTAAACTGGCCGTATTTCTTTGTGGTGGGTCTACAAGATTGAATTTAGAGGTATCTGTGGCGGGATTGAAGTTTCCAAACCCTTCTGCAAGTATGTAGAAATCATATCCATGAAGATGGATCGGGTGGTTCTCAGCTGTTTGGATATTTGTACCTTGTAACACAATTTGCACCTTAGATCCATATTTTAATTTGTACACCTTAGTCCCACGAATAGGTGTCCACAACGATCGGGGAACGGTCCCTGTATAATCAAAGGCCACAGGAGGGTTTCCTGGAAAGTCGGTTGTGAATACACCGGGAATTCTGTTATAGTGTGCTTGCAGGACAGAGAAGTTTGATGGAAGCGCGAGAGATACATTGTTCATGCTTGCAGTAAATCGAGTTCTGTTTGGAGCTTGGCAGGTACTTGAGGGTGCGTTTGGTGGGCATGGGTTAATTCCAAGACCTGCGGTGAAGAAAAGATTCTCATCGATATCAGTTGGAACTGAGACTTTGTTTGGGCTTCGAAAGCTGGAAGTGAAAGCAGTGGCAGTTGCAGTATCGTTAAATGCTGGGAGAGTAGGCATAACGGGTTTTGAAGAGGAACCCTTAGCTGGACATGGGGCGGTTTTGTATTCCAAAATAGCGGTTGTGGTAGTGTTATCAAATGGTGCTCCTTGTGCACTTGCATAAGCACGTGCAGCTATGTAGTATCGGGCAGGTGGTTGGTCAGCTTTGATGAGTACATCAGTTGTTTGACCCGGTCCAAGCATGAGGACATTAGTGGTAAAAGGTTTAACATAAGCAGCGTCGGCCCCCACGACTGTTAGTTTGTGATTTGCAATACTGAAGAAAAGTTGTTGGTTTAACGCTGCGTTGATCACACGGATGAGGTTTGTTTCTCCTGAATCTATTGGAACTATAACAGTTTCTGCATTATAAAAACAACAAAAATATCAGTATATACCAAAATGCCAGTTTTTATAAGATTATGATTGATACAAACCTTTAGTGGAGCAGTTGTATAAATCACCAGGTTGACCATTGATGGTATATGCATCGGAAACATTTGGAGCACCTCCTGTTCTCATGGATTCTCTTACGACAGCCAGTGGGTTAGCATTCCACCATTCCCCTGATTATCAACATCATCTTATTACGTCACGTGTCTTAGTTATGTGAAATGTATTATTATAGGGGATAAATTACTAGCATACCAAGAATAACAACTGAATCACGTTTTGGCTTAGCAAACGGATACGAAGTTCCTTCTTTAGGACGAATAACAAGAGCACCGTAAACCGTGGCTCGGACCCACGAGTTATGTGCATGCCACCATAATGTTCCTTCTTGTCCTGAAATTTTAAATCTGTATGTGTAACTCGCTCCTGGTCTAATTGGACACTGAGTGATGAATTCTGGCCCATCTGCCCATGCTGTAGTTATTTGCCTAACACCATGCCTAAACAATTCAAAAGTACGTAGTATATATTAAGTTAAAAACCATCCTTATAAACTGATTACATATACTAGAATATTCATGGTGTTAACTATACCAGTGGATGGTGACGTTTTCTTTTGCTCTATTAACGACAGTTATCACTAAGCTGTCGCCATTGTTCACTTCCAGTGTCGGTCCTGGTAATTGTCCATTCACTGTCATTACATTTTCAGTTTTGCATAGCCTCGTTACTTTCGTGTCTTGAACCTAATGCAATTCCAAATAGTTAGTAAACATCAACTGATAAAACTCTGACATATATAAAACAACTTTAGGAAATCAAAGAACGTACTACAAAGTCGTGGTAGACAGTTTTTGCATTTGCCAAAGTGACTAAACTAGAAAGAAGTAGTAACAAGCTCAAAAACGACAATGCATGTAAACCGCGCTCCATTGTGTTGTAGTTGTCTTTGATCTAATGGCAGTGTGTGTAAGATATACTCTACCAGAAGAAGATAGATGGCTTGTGGAATAAGGTGAGAGAAGCGTTGCTTATATAGTGAAGAGTAAGAAATAGAAAGTTGTTTGAAGTTGGCAAAGTAGGTTTTGATTTTGGGGTGAGGGCCTCTTCACAAGGCAAAAATGTTCAACCTGAGTTGGTGCACCCACTGACCTATCACAATGTGATCAAATTTTTACTCAATGCTTGCTTGATAAGTCTACTTTCTTCTCTGTTTAGGATCTGTTATTAATTTATTCTAACATGTTTGCTTACTTTAACAGATATTCTCACCAAATTGATTAAAAAGTGTTGTTTAACTCATTAATCGGTGTGACTTTTGCAACTACAGGGTCATAGGTTATGTAGTTAAAACACTCTTTTTGCAAAGTGCAAAAGATGAGGTGTGTAAACCTTTTTCACCAACTAATAGTATGGTGCAAAGATTACAAGTCCTTCCGCAATTATCTAGCAATTAGTTATCGGTAGTTTTTGTTAGTTATGCATGGTTTAAATTAGATTTGGAATTCATTAAGTCAATGTGTTACTCTATGCTTCAAATAGGAATAAACCGGCATAAAAGTGGTGTTTCCTTAGGCTTAATGGTGTCTTCCGTGAGGATTATTACGAAGCTATTTTGCTGATGTTTGGGTTAGCCGTTAGCTTATTAGTAGTAGCTGCAGCCTTTAGCAGAAAGCCATCTCCAAGGAGTTCTAGAAAAGTCCTATTTTTAAACTCTCTAAAAGCTGCTACACACTTTTTTTACAAGTGCTTGTGTAAACTTGTCGTATTTTGATAACACGTTAAGATGGTAATCACTTCAAATAAGCTTAGCCAAATGCGTTTTCACTACACTCGACTTTAGGCATTTGAAGGTTATTGGACTAGTCGGCGGTTAGGACTTTGATGTGTCGATTATTTGTTTGTGTCATCTTATCTCCTCAAGGTTTATCTCAGTCTACATCAGAACTTATAATTAGGTAGAGCAAGTACCAAACCATGGATGGACATTTTGAAATGCATGCATATGTTGCAGGTAATAGAAAAGACTTCATAGATTCCTAGTTTCATACATTAGTTTTCAACTATTTATACACGTGTTACCAACCATAAACCTGCTCCAATATACTTTGAATATATTGTGTTTTTATTGTTGAACTAGAGCATTTGTTGTGCTAGTATATTTTTTTGTTAGTTATATAATGGTCTGTAGACTTGCACAGGGTTATTTTTTTGAAACCGGTAAAAAGATCAACTTCTATATATATGTGTAATTCTCCATCTAATAAGTAAACCATTTAAAAAAAAAATAGAATTGTGGAATATATTTAAGGTAGACTAAGTTGATGTTAACAAGTCAAAATGAGATATTTGGGATTCTTTTCTAGAAGAGACGGTGATAACTTTTTTATAAAAAACTTTGCCCCGTTATTTTTAACAAGTACTTGTTTAGTTTGCAACTTTATTATCCATGTTTTACAATCATACATCTGGAGCATAGTTGAATTTTAACAAGATTATTAGTACTTATTTTCAACTAGTAGGATCATAAGATTGTTTGAGGCCAATATAGGATTACGATTTACGATTTTAATAAGATTATTACGAGTAATAGTTAAATTATTTTTACATCCTTTTATCATCATACTACATATAAAACATATTTTGACCATCTCTTCTAAAAAATTTAAGATTTCCAAAAATAAAATTTAAGCAAATACAATTAACTAAATTATTAGTACAATCATCTAATACGATAAATATTTATTATTTGACTTTTCAAACCTTCATTTAATGGGAAAAAAACAACAACCCTTACATAAAAAGAGTACATGTTATTATATTTATTGTACAAATTAATTAAACATAAAAAACTTCATACAATTAAATTGACTTTTCTTTTTATCCTCGTATACATGGTTTTTAAAACTGGACTGAACACCGAACCGGTGTTCCAACCGGTTCCCAGTTTTGGTGGATTTTTGTGGTTTTGCCCGGTTCAGCCAACCCCTTTTCAGTTGAACCGGCTACAAACACTTTTCGTATATATCACATGTCCCATATTTATGTTTTCTTTTCATTAAACGACCCTTGTTATATTTATCATTGTAAGAAATAATGGGCGAGTACCTCTTAACTTCATAATATTATCAACGTTCGTCACGAAAAACATATAACTAGATATATTACTTGCAGAAAATTTTATTTACAGAGTACCTGTGCAACGCATGAGTACCCTGCTAGCGTGTACAATAGATTTTAGAATTTATATTCAAATCTAAAGAGGGTACACGTTTCAGGGAGTGACAATGAACAAGGTCACGAACGGCTACATGTATACTCTAGCTAAAATCGCGTAAATTTGAGTTAGATACGTGTTCATCTCAAATCACTTGAACAAAAAACTTAAAGTTTTGCCCGTTTTACGATCACTTTCATACAAACTAAAAAAAGGAAGACATTATAAGAATAATCATGGAACATGGCATATTAAACTCAATATAATTAACAGAGGTGTCAATTCTTGACACGACACGATAAACGACACGAACTCGACACGAAGTTAAACAGGTTTGAGTCAAAAACAGGTCAACCCGTCTAACCCGTTTAATAAACGGGTAGTGTTTAGATTGAGTAAGTATTAAACAGGTCAACACGTGATCCCGTTTAAGTATATAAGCTTCTAAAAATAAAAAATAACTTGGTTTTTATGTTGAATATGAATTAAATGTATTTTGTCATATATACTAAATATATGAGTAAATTACGATTATAACTCATATATCATTCAAATTGACGCATATAATTCAAATATCATTGAAATTGTTGTATAGTTATTTGTATGTCATTTTTATTATATTTTAGATCCTTATATCATTTTTGCATTTAACTAGTTAAATCAACAAACCACTAACCTTATTCACTCTTTGGCCTATTTACTTAAACAGGTTAAACGGGTCACAAACGGGTTACGCGTGTTATGCAGGTCTGGGTTAGGGTTGAGTTTCTTGACACGATTAATAAATGAGTCGTGTTTGGGTAGAGGTTATACTAACCCGCCAACCCGCGAACCTGAATAGGTCAACACAAACACGACTCGATTGCCACCCCTAATAATTAATGCTTGAATTGATCCAATAAGCGCGTTTTGACCTTTCATAAGTGACGTGATCCACTAAATAAAATCTTGTGATGTTTATCTTTTGCTTTTACTTAATATCTACACCAAAACATGACTTTTATGCTATAGCAGTTGCCTCTTCTAATCATATAGTCATTTCAATAAAAACAATAGATATTAATTAATAAATATACGTCATAACTAATTCATGGGTTCATCTAAACAAACGATTCTAGAAACTCGAAGACTGCTTTTCTCATTATAGTGAGTACAATATTTTAGATCATATTTTCACCGTCAATTTGAACTTTTTCATATCATACAAAAAAATGCAACTTTTTTTGAGTTTTCTCCATCTAGAAATTTGCAATGTAATTTAATAAGAGTAACGTGTTATTAAACTAGTTGGCGGTCCAATATACTAAATGCCTCTATCCTGAGAACAAAATACGAAACGAAATTGTGATTGGTTTTAAACTTTCAGGTTTAAATTTACCAAAAGGCACATTCAACGAGTAGTTTTTCTGACGGCTCGAAGAGAAAATGTTGCATTTTCTGGATAAACAAAATAGTACATATCTAGAAGTTTTTTTTTTTTTTTTTTTTTTTTTTTTTTTTTTTTTTTTTTTTTTTGAATGGCAGATTTGTTAGAAATAGCAAGGAGTCAGAAAAATTACAAAATAATAGAATTAGAACATTTCACCCAAGTTACCCAATCAAAATTCGATTTACATCTATTAGAGCACAAAGTATAAGATAAGAGAACAATCTCATCAAAAAGAAACTTCAAGCGCGGATGAGAACTTCCAAACAAAACCTGATTACGATATTTCCAAATAGCTCACCACATGACATAGAAAACGCCTTCCAACACATCTTTAAGACTCTTAGAAAGCCGAAGATTATTGAACCAACCGAGCCAATCAGCATAAGAATGACAATCTTGAACCTCCAATTCCCACCAACGGGCCACTTTAAGCATAAGATGATGTTGGCGTATGTGTCCGGACGGCCTATCTTGTCCGGACGTCCGAACGACAGGGCGCCATTCGGAAGAAAGATCGGAAAGCACCTAACTCGCCCGGCCAGTCAACCTTAAGCAACAGGACAGGTGGCGTTACCCTTTGGACAGATGGCAACAACAACACTACCGCCGCCATCCCAGAATTTACGGGATTATGTCTGCGACGTATTTCCGGGAAATCCGCCGCCGCCGTTTCAGGTACTAAGGCTGGGTAGTATAAATACCCAGCTCATTTACTACTCTCAACTAACTTTTACCTTTCACATTTACTCCTAATCACTATTTAAACCTTTCGGATTATCCAATACTTATTCTCACGCCGGAGCTTGGTCCTGGGATAATACCCGGGGCGAGCCTAATGTGAGTGTCTCTTTTGTGTAGGTACTTCGGAACCTCAACAAGACCTTGTCCGAAAGATCTGACTCTAGCCCCGAAGGAGTCGCAGGTCTTTACCTCAACAAATTGGCGCCATTAATGGGACCCGTGTTCAATCTACCAAAAGCTTAGAATGAGCGGTCCCAACCCAACTCCTCCCTTCGGACACTCGGGGGAGGGCGAAGGATCCGGTGGGGGAGGCCCTAACCCCCCGGACACCCGAGCCATCATGGAGGGTCATCTATCGGCCCTCAAGGAACTACTAAAACAACAAGGCAACCGTAACCTGATAAAACCCATGTTGTTAAACTTCGAAGACGAATTTACGGATACGGAAGAAGAGTATGTTGTAAGACCACCGAATGACAAGGGGAAGGCTGTGGCCAACGACGATTTAAGCAAGCCGTTCAAGGAAATAATAAAATGTCCGTTTACAAGAAGGATCATAGAGTTCTCAGCCCTAAACACAAGATGCCATCTAACCTCAAACTATATGACGGGACGACTGACCCAGATGACCACATCAGCCGTTTCACGGGAGCGGGAAATCAGGAAGAATGGCCCATGCCCGTATGGTGCCGAATGTTCCAACAGACTTTGGACGGGAAGGCTAGAAGCTGGTTCGATAAGCTGCCAACCGGAAGTATAGACGGTTGGGACGAGCTCTAGAGGAGGTTCCTGAACAGATTCAGTATGCTAAGGGCATGTGTCAAGGACCTTACAGAGATCAACAAAATTCATAGGAAGGCTAACGAGAGCCTTCCAGACTTCAAAGAACGATGGGTAAGTGAGGCAAACTATTTTCCAGACGCCCCGGAGATAATGCAGATCTCCTCTTTCATGAACGGCCACCATTGCTCGGAATTGGCGAAGAAGTTCTCGGACAGAATCCCCAAAACAGTCGACGAAATGCTGGAAAGAGTTGATGACTTCGTCCGTTCGGAAGAAGCTTTTCGGAGTACCGAACTGCCAAAAGGGGAAAAAGCAGATGCTTACAGGGAATACCGTCCCAACCCACATAACAACATAAATGACCATTATGCCCCAAAGGCTCCTTTCGGAGGGGATCGTCGTCGGAATAACCCAGGAATGAGTTCAGAACTCGTAGAAATGATCATTACGCTCCCTATGTTCCCGCCAGACATGACAACGCTGGCCGAGCGGATCTTAGGCAAAAGTTCTTTATAGATCCAACTTTTACCATATAACCCATCAAGCAATCTTAGCCACTCATTTTTTTTATCAAAATAAAAAAAATAAACTTCCACCTTTTTTTTTAAACTTAAATATCTCACAAACCGTAAATCGTCAAGTTACAAAAAAAATACCATTGCGACGAGAATTAAATTATCTTTCTATAGACATGCATTATTATATACTTTCGACGAACTTTTTTTTTTAATTTCCGCCCAGAAAGAATCATATATGATTCGTAAGAATCATATATGATTCGATTTTAACGAATCATATATGATTCTTAAAAATCGAATCATATATGATTCTTACGAATCATATATGATTCGTAAGAATCATATATGATTCGTAAAAATCGAATCATATATGATTCGTAAAAATTGAATCATATATGATTCTTACGAATCATATATGATTTTTACGAATCATATATGATTCTTTCTGGGCGGAAATTAAAAAAAAAAAAGTTCGTCGAAAGTATATAACAATGCATATCTATAGAAAGATCATTTAATTCTCGTTGCGATGGTATTTTTTTTGTAGCTTGAAGATTTACCGTTTGCAAGATATGTTGTTTTTAAAAAAAAGATGGAAAATAAAAATGGGTGGCTATGATTGGTCCATTGGTTCTATGACAAATATGAGATCTATATTGATCTCATCTCGCGGATCTTAACCGAAATGACATCCGGAGATACGACACCAGACCGATAGACTTGAACTCTTTGACAAAGGCTCTGAAAGAAATCCTTGCAACCGAACATCAGCTGAGGCTACCGCAACCCCCACTGTTGAAAGGAAAACCCCTCAAAGAAAATCTAGACAAGTACTGCGACTATCATGGTGAGAAGGAGCATCTCACCAACGACTGTTGGCACCTCAAAGAGCAGATAAGAATGGCCGTGGAAACAGGTAAGTTAGACCATCTCCTGAAAGATGTTAGGCAAAGGAGGAGAGCACCACAGAGGGGAGACAACCAGGCAAATAAGGGAAAAGTCATCAATATGATCCGAATTCAAGGGGCCGCAGGGAAACGAAAAGTTGCCGATGTGGAAGAGGATTGGATG